>CM077232.1:16324907-16447407 GCA_039654775.1 Spinibarbus caldwelli
AGTTATATTTAGTGGCGTTAAACCATTTTGAAATCCAGTCTGCTGTCTTACAAGACTGAAAGCCCCAGAGAGACTTTCTCACCACATGGTCAATGGAGAAAAGCACCGTCACCCATTATAGACTCAAAGTCTTCCTGAGTGTTATATTAAACTCAGTATATTATGGTTACACTTATTTTAAGGTATCCTTGTTACAAAGTAATTATATATTTAGGAACTGAGTAGTATTAACAGAAGAGGGTTAGTTGCATGTAATTATGAATAATTTACTGTTATTACTATAGTAACTATTATGTAACATGCAAAAGGACACTGTAAAATAGTGTTACCAAGTTTTATATCAGATTAGTTTCTCCATGTGCAAAACAAGACATTTTCTCAAGAACAGATATTTGTGCAGTTTCTTCCACTTGACCATTACAGTGCTGCCAAAAACTTCCCCCTTAAAGGGATAGTTCACCCAAAAATAAAAAATTCTGTCATTAATTACTCCCCCTCATGTCATTCCAAACCCGTAAGACCTTCATTCATCTTCAGAACACAAATTAAGATATTTTTGATGAAATCCAAGAGCTTTCTGACCCTACATAGACAGTAACACAACTGACACGTTCAAGGCCCAAAAAGGTAGTAAGGACAATGTTATGAAGCTACGAGAATACTCCTTACTATCTTTCTGGGTCTTGAAGATGTGATGCCATTCCCCCACAACCAACATTTTAGCCACTGATAGTTTTATCGAAGTCATTCAATCTGTAATTTTGGTTAATTATGTAAAAGTAAATCTTGTGGTCTTTTGAAGATAGAATGTGTGAGGCACCAAACCTAAATTTAAAATGCTATTCTGCCTCAACATCTTTTGTATTCCACACAAGAAATTCACACGGGTTTGGGGCGACATGAGAGTAATTGATGACTTCAGTAGAAAGCCATCATGTGTTGCCATCATGTCTTATCTGTATTCACTTGCTAATTGCATGATAATAGGTTTTGACAGGGCAAAAATGAAGCTCCCAGGGCTCTTTATGATTAAACATCCAAATTTAACTCGTTCACTAAATTACTTCCTCTTAAACTGATGCTACAGGCTGAATATTGCCACAGCTGTTTCTGTTCAAGCTGGTGATGATACATTTGGCATCTCTTCTTCGTCACTCTGTGCATTTGGATATATAAACACAGAAACTTGTTGAAATGCTCGTTTGTCTCCTCAGCAGGGCAGAAAGCAAAAGCTCATTTTCCACGAGCTGAGCACTTCTCATCCTGGTTTGATGTGCTCTTAATGAATTAGGCAGCTGCTCTTGCAACCGAAATGGCTTTCAAGTTCCATTAATTTATTATAGAGTTACAATGGCATAGTGTTTAAAGCAATTACAAATTAAAGAAAACCTGATGATTGATGTAGAGATGGATGCCACAACCTTATGTGCACAGCTTTATAACATACACTGCAATCCACCTGGAAAGGATAATATGATTAGACTTCTGATTTGCTCATGTTCATGGTGGTGACCTCTTTAGTGGCCTAATGAAATGTCACTATGGGACCTTGCCATTTATACCGTTTGTATGGATCCATCTTTTGCCCTTTACAAATGTGCTCCTGTGTGGCTTCAAATGAGGCCATAATATATTATACATGCCTGTGTATTCTTATATTTATATATGTGTTGTGCTTTGGCTGTCTCAATACCAAAATTGCAGTAGATGGTACCAATACCAGTGAAATTTTACAAGTTATGTGCCAAAGTTGAAAATGTTTTAAGGGATAGTTCACCCAAAAATGAAAATTCTGTCATTAATTACTCACCCTCATGTCATTCCAAAACCGTAAGACTTTTGTTCATCTTTGGAACACAAATTTAGATATTTTTGATGAGATGACCCTCCATAGACAGCAATGTAACTGAAATCTTCCCAGACCCAGAAACAATGAATGAAGATGAATGAAGGTCTTGTGGGTTTGGAATGACATGAGGGTGAGTAATTGATAACAGAATTTTCATTTTTGGATGAACTATCCCTTTAAGGTTTGTCTAATCTAAAGTAGTGATAATAAAGCTTAGCAAACACCAATACAAATAAAACGAGGCAAATAAATACCGTGCTACTTTCCATTATTAGTATGCTATTTAACTGTCCATTGTGGAGATACAGATGGATGGTTCTTTGTCTATTTTAGTCTTTATTGTGGATGCTATAAATACACAGGCAGACAGAGCCGGTCAGGGGTGTGAGCTCAGGGTCAGTCCATTAACAGACTGGGTTTAACACAACCTGGAACTTCTCCTGAACTTTAATTCCAGTAAAACGGACTCACTCCCACAAACATTACTGAATGTATGGTGGTCAATTATGTATGTATGTATGCATTTTATATATATATTTATTTATATATAATATTTTATATATATATATATATATATATATATATATATATATATATATATATATATATATATATATATAATATAATATAATATAATATAATATACACACACACACAATTATATATGATCATTACAATCATGAAAGTGCTGTACATGGGTATAAAAAATAAGAAATATAAAAAAAGGAATATACATAGTGCAGCTCAGTGCTTAAATTTCAGTTTCCAAGTCAGTCCTTTAAACCCTTCACTTGAATTTTCAGTAGTTGCAGTCATTCTCCACTGGCTTGTTTAAATCATTCCCATTTCCTTTACCAAGCACCCTTAGCCTCTACAGCCCGGCTGTGCACACAGGGGTGACCTAGACACTCATATGTGTCACACATGCCTCTTTGGGAAGATGAGACGTGCTTTTTGCTCTGCCTGAGTGTTTGAGCTGCCATCCTGAGAGCCATCTTTATCCCTCGGGGTGAAATGTGAGGGGAGGGGGAATGCGGTCTGCTCCAGCCCCCAAATCAGGCCCGCAAGAAAACTCTTGATTAAAAGTCTGTGCTGGTTATGCCAGGCATCCCACGCTAGGCTGACTGGGCTTATAAATAGATGGCCCAGGGGAGGGGGATCAGGGTCTAACACTCACACAGGGGCCTATTAAGAGCTCATCTGAACAACAGTCTCTCCTTGAGCTCCTTCACTGGAGAGGACATCATCTTCATCACCGTCATCATCATTATTGGGACGATCTCATTCCAGCAGGGCTCCTGAAGGGTTACTGGGAGAATCATTTCAGCTTAATAAAGGCAGTTATTAAGCGCGCTCTTACACAAATATGCAGACGTGCATTTTATGGATGATTAGGAACAGAGAGATTCAAGTGAACCTAAGCAAATAGTTAGCACATGTGAACTCCACAATATGATGCTTTGTTTGTTTTTTTTGTGGTTTCTAAAGCACAGTCTTGAATTCTTACAGGTATCAACATGATTATTTCGTTAATAGTGTTTATATATTTCAGCACATAAAATTTATATGGGTTGTGTAATTTAAGCATCACTGGCGGCACCAAAAGGAATTGCAAAAATTATGGTTTCAGATTTTGTCTGCGAGATGAGAGGGTTTCTAAAATGAATTGTGGTACAAAAGACTTATTATTAAAAAGCAGTAACCCAATCCAAATATCAATTCAAATATAAAACAATATCAACCAGATGATTTTTATTTGAATGTCTTGCTTGATTTGAACAGTGTTGCCAAACTGCCAAAGTCACTTTGTCACTTCATACCTGTCAAAACGTATCAAAAGGTCAAAGGTTTGCCACTAGGGAGCAATCTTAGTGTTTAATTTTTTTTTTTAGCTGATCTTGGATCAGTTTTATAATATAGACATTTTTAATTGCACAAATGTATAGAAAAAGAACATATTATACAGACAATGTTTAATGGTATTGCATAATATTTTAACATTAATATTTAATGGTAGATTGCATTTAATAGATTACACTTTCAAGAAAACATTGGCAATTGATTTGTAAAGGAGTTTTTGTTGCATTTCCACTGTTCTGACCAACGATTTAGAAACAGTGACAGGAATTGGTTTAATTGTTTCTCAGTTGCAAAAAGCTCAGTTTGTCTCATCTATTGGCCGTTGCAGTAAGTTAAAAATTGGCATGTTGAACTGCTCTAAAAGAGCAATGTTTTGAAAGTTCCACACTGTTTGCACTCTTTGGGAAATAAACCTACGAGTAGCTTTCCTATAGTTGGCTCTGCACATCTCCTACCTCCTACAGACCAGGAGAAAGTATTTCAATTTCAAAAAGAGAAGAAAAAAAAAATCACACTTCTCATTTAAAGGACTTTCTCGTTATCCTGACTCTTTTAAAAACAGGAGTTCAGCTTTAAAATGTATAACACCATATTATGCAAACAGCTGACATTACTCTCCTGTTTGCTCTCCTAAAGGTCCTATGGAGAACTGACCAACTGCACGTTCCTGGTGGCCCTGAAGATGAACTGTTTCTGGCCCAACCGAATGGTGGACGAATTCTTCATCCGGGTGCACAGGCACTACTTCCATGACTGCTCAATGTCTGGACGGCTGCTTCACGATCCACCCAATCGAATCTTGGGGCCTTTTATCGTGGTGCCCATTCTGGTGACACTACTCATGACTGCTCTAGTGGTGTGGAGGAGTAAACGCAGTGAGGGAATCGTATAATCGTCTACAATAAACTAACCAAGTACCTCCACACTGAACAATATAGAAGGAGATATTTCACAGACTGCAAACACTAAGAAAGACTTATTCCTCATCAAGTGGTTGTATGTCCAAATACTTATAGTGAACTCTGTCACTGTTATCTGCACACAGATAACATACAAGTCATTTATACGGACTAAAACTTTCAACACTATTACTTTGAGGTAGTTTTTAACTAAATGTTTTGTCATGCCAGCATTCTGTCAGTAAAACAGATCTCCAATCTGGATGCAAGTCATTATCATGATGATGGATAAGTTTCACCTTGGATGGACACACAACAAACTAAAGGAAGGACCATGAGTTTGACAAACCTTTACCATCATGTGGACACTAGACTCAATCACTTTGCTTCACCCATCAACCTCAATGCATTTCACACTCATAAATGTGCTTTGTGCCAAATGATAACACTCATTCAGTCATTCATGATTAGTATTTTTTTTGTTTGTTTGTTTTAAGAAATAAAAATAAGAAAAAAAGAGGGCTACGACCACGAACATCCCAATAACATTTACAATATCCGTAATCCTAAAATGAACATCACCATCGGATATTGTAAGACACTCAAAAAAGCTGTAAAAGATTTGAATGCTTTGTCCAAGATCTAAAGCGAATGTATATCTCATAGACAAGTCAATCCCACAATGCATTGTTACATAAAAATTATCCAAGATTTTGGGGAGCTGTGATAAATTGATACATTTCAGTATTAAATGAAATCAATAAAAATCTTTAATTAAAATTAAAAATTGACTATTGGACCCAATGTGTGTGTGTGTGTGTGTATATATATATATATATGTGTATATATATATATATATATATATATATGTGTATATATATATATATATATATATATATGTGTATATATATATATATATATATATATATATATGTGTATATATATATATATATATATATATGTGTATATATATATATATATATATATATATATGTATATATATATATATATAGCAGTTAATGCATATGGTTCCTTTTTACAAGTTCATGCATTTTGTTTTTATTAAGAAAAGAAAACAAAATAATAAGTGTGACTTATCATGCAAATCATATGCATTTACATAAATGCAACACAAATGTCGTCTAAATTAAGTTTGTACAAATTTGTAATACTTAAAAGGAAATTCACACTACACCGTCAGATGCAGACGGTCACCAGATAACAATGTCACTTTTGCGACATTTCAAGACCCAACAAACAATCAGCGAAAATAAATGCTTACCAAAAGCAACAAACGCCAGTAGGGTTTGGCAGCAACCCACCGTCTGTCCGTGCAGTGTAAATTGGACTAAAGACTGCAAACTACTATTTAACATCCTTTGTTTTTTGTTAGAAATCAGACTGAATAGAATGTCATTAGGGACAATGTGCAACTTGCGTTACATTTAACTTTTTAATTTGCTTTAAAGTCAAAAGTGTTCAGTTCAGCATTATCACAAAACCCCCAATTGGTTAACTCTGCCCAAGAGAGTAGACATCTACAGTATATACTGCAGGCAATATACAGTATGGCAGCTCATCAGGTCCTGGTCAGAGCTGCAGTCTTTTGTACTGACAGTGGCTATCAGATACTATTAGAAGCATTGAACCAAAAAGAATCACTTCGTTATTTGGTGTCTCTCATCTCATTGGTCATATCTAGGGAAAATATTTTCTTTATGTAATGGAGAGCAACCTACCGACTAAGAAGCTTGCAGCATTTGTTGTGGAATAATTCATGTATTAGCACTAAAAGGATGTTTTCATTCACATGGTTCTGCTAACTGCGTTTTGTTTGTTTTTTTTAAGCTATATCTATGTATCTCTGGAGCTCTGTACCCACAGTGAGTGGTTTTAAACCCTGTGGCGAACTGGACAGTGACAGAAAGACATTTCTAATGTCAGCTGAATTTCAAAGCATCTGATTTCTTTTGCAGTTATGAAAAAGACATTTGCCCTCAACCACACATTTCCCCTCATTTGGGTTTTGCATTGTAGCACATCATATGCTCTCTGGTGAACAAACACAAAGGTAGGCATGTGATCATGAGTCACCAGAAGTTTAGCTGTTAAATTACGGCAAGTTAGCATGATCGATCAGTCTATTTACTAAACTAGTTTGATGTTTATGCCATATGATTTTGATGTCTCTGCACTTTGTTGCAAGAAGTTCATGGATTCATGTATTATGCTCTTTTTACCCTGAGCTTAATTTTATGAATAAGAATTCTTGTAAATAACTGCCTGCATCACCAATGCACTGATGTGCCACTTTTTAATGCAAATTTTAAAGCATTATGCTAGTAAACCTAAATCAGCAACCCACCAAACTCCATTAAACAGAAAAGACAAAAAGTCACTGTCATTCATTCTGTAATAAAGGTTTCAGCACTACAGGGCAAACTTATTTGTGAAAGTGATAAGTCAGGTTTACCACAGCAGTAAAACTTTCAAAAAAAAAAAAAAAAAAGTCATTAAACTCAGCTTTCATTTCAGCTTAGAATCAACTCAGACATGACAGTACTTTCAATAAAAATATTATTTTTCCTCCCCACCTACTATGTCTAAAAATCACAGCCTTCAGGAATCTTTACAGAGCTTAACTTTGAAGGGACGCATTAGTGACTGGCAAAGGAAGAAATGTGAGGAATTACGTTATTTATTATGTCAGATATTAAATGATGTATTAGATATTTCATATATGAATTCTAAAAAAACTGATCCTATAAGCAATCCATGTGCTTTTCCTCAGATAATGGATGTTCCTGTGCTATTAATGCAAATTGTTTGGACACCACAGGCAAAGTTTTTGTGAAAAAGTGTAAATCCTTAAATCTGACTATAATTCATAAATATGAATTATTTCCTGCTGAGGAGATTTAAGGTTATGTCACAGACTGCGTGTGGCTGAATATTCACATTTATCTAGCTAGTGAGAATCATAAAGTATTGGCAAGACTTTACAAAAACAGGCTGTTGTGACATTATGAATGGTCATAACATTTACACAACTATCACTAAACAATGAACTGATTTATTAGTGCTATATCAAGGAAATTCATCTCTCTTGGGCAACATTCATCGCTTATATAATATGTATGTGGAATCAATAAAGGATTTGAGATGTGCTGTCCCTGGCCTCATATGCTTTATTGATCGCTTATGAAGTGCAGAGTATTGAATAAATCTTATCCTATATCACAAGATGCCATTCAATACATGCCGATACCAGGAATCCCTTTAGCTGCAGCGTAAAGTACCATTTAATACTGATGGAACATTTCCCAGAGATTAATGCATAGCTAGTTGATGTGTCGGCTATTTATCACTTTAATAACAAGCAATTAAAAATGTTGTCTAATCACCTTGATGAAGAGGGAGGAGAATAATCACCTCAAATACGTGCATTTGGAGCCATATTTGAAAGGACATTCCTCTCTGATGAAAGGGTAAATGGAATGACACAAGGAATATTCACAGACTCCTCGCTAATGAGACAAACCCGTCACCCATCTCTGGAGCCGCACCGGAGCTAATAGTCATCACAAGGGAGTTATTTTCAGTTAAACTCAAAGTGTTACTGTAAGTAATACACCAATTAGAGAAGCTGTTATCGCAAAGGAATGAGAGGGCACAGGAAATCTGTAAAGGATAATACAACACTTTATACACTCACACTCATTACAAACCACTTTAACATTCTAATTTTATTATTCAAAAATGATTGAGAACACAATGTCAGATGAATAAATTACTTCTTTAAAGGTTAAGAGGTTAATTTCAGCACATCTAGCATTATCAAACTGAACACTCCCCCAATCTAACATTGTTTAAACAAACCAATAACCCTGCCCCAGACTCCACCAGCTGAACCATTGTTTTGGCCTTTTTGTTGACTTTAGATAACCTCAGGCTGATTGTGCACCTTCCGCTGCAGCAATGACTGAAACCTACAAAATAACAATACGGGTTTCATTTGTGGTTCTGTAATTGAAATGTGTATCCTAAACCCATGGGTGAGAAAGGTACAAGTCTGGTACCAGCGGGTGGGGTGATTGCAGCTCCAATAGCTTTCATTAAGGCTGTTGCTTAAAAAAGTTTGTTGGATCTTGAAACTGGGCTGGCAGTCCCAAAACCTGGCTTTCGGGTGCCACCCAGATGCCTTTAGTTGGGTGTCTGGCCCAGAGCATTTACTATGAAACAATTACAGTGTTCAAAGGAGGCTGAATACTGCTGCTGGGAATAATGGAAATGGGCTCTGGTTTTATTTTGTGGGTTTATAAAAAAGATTAAGAGGGGTGGCTGGGGGCATTTATATTGTACCACAAGAGAAGAAACTCTAAAAATGGTCCAAGACAAATGAAAGTAAAATCATTAGGTAATAAGATACAAGAGGCTGTGCTGTGAATATAGCAACCTAGGCTTATTGGAAAAACATGCCTTTATTTGCATTTTAGCAGATTGATTAATAAAGACTTTTCGCGTAGTTTCTTGCACAATACTGTTATAACCTCAAAGTATACATTCATATACATTTTTGATATTTGCATCACATAACCAACTCTATATGTATGGCTTTTCTGAAAATAACTTGCTTGGTGGCTCACCTGATATAGTACTGCATTTCACTTTGAAAGTGATACAAAATGTGCATCATATTCAATGCTACCTCATGGCCAATTCGTACATATTTTACAAAGTGGCTAATTCGTATGAATTTGTACAACCTCACTCGTACATTTTTATGCAATTTCTGTGACGATTAAGTTTAGGGGCAGGGTTAGGTGTGGTCCTTTGTATGAATTAATACAAATTTGCCATCTCATAAAATACGTACGACTTTTCACAAATCATATGAAGTGAGGTGGTACGAGTGAGGTCGTACGAATTTTTATGAATTAGCCACCTTGTCAAATATGTATGAATTGACATGAGATCGGGTTGTCATTGCAGAAACTTTTTTTCATTGTGCCTGGGAAAGAATCTAGCCATGGCTAAAAGGTTTGTTATACATACTATACATAGAAGTTTACACAAAATACAAAAAAAAACAAAAAAAAAACACACACACATATTGGACACATATTGAAACACACACACACAAAAAAGAAGAGGAGGTAGACCAATAAGAAGCCAGGACCCCAAACTTATTGTTCTATATGCTTTTTAATCTCTAAAAAAAACTATGCAGACAAATTCGGAAAAGAAATCAAAAGACAAAGCCAGCAGTAATATTCTCTGGCCCATTTTCACACAAAAGGCATCAAATATATTATGCCATCACATTTCCATTCTTTTAAAATGATTCTGATCACATTCAAACTGCAGTCACAAATCTTCTAAGACTAGCGCTCATTAGCTTCTTTCATCAGCACAATCTTTTATGAGCCATTTCCATTTATTATAAACTGTTTTTGTCTAAAACCATGTCTGACAGCGGGATATTCACTCATTTCTAAGTGGTAGCAATATCATATCCCAGCATGCCAGTGTCACCCTGTGAAGCTCTTTCAATAATGAGATCAGGAAGTTGAAATGATGAGCAGTGAACTTTTTCATTTGCAAGGTGGAAGTAAATTATTTTTGAGATGGACTAGTGTCCTAGTTTGTCTTCACTGGAGCACTAATAAGGGTATAGATGTCTGGCCTTTCACTAGGGGTCTTAGTATGTGATGATATCAAAGCATGTTATTAATGACTGCACTCTTGACCGGTCCACATGAAAGAGTTGCCCCGGATCCATTTATTGCGTCAGTATTGTCCAGAGTGAAAGCATTGCGATGTTATTCAGTGTTTTATTCAGGTTGCTTAAAAAACTAAAGGAAACTAAAGAGAAAGGTATCGCTTGCCTATTGAAGTGAATATGTTTTATAGAAGAGTGAAACATTTGAGTAGGATGCTGTGCTTTGATAACAAGAGACCTCATTACATAACATATATACTACATCCTCTGTAAGAAAAGGTTTCAGTTCAGAAGGATATTATAGATAGAAATTGGTTCTACTATAATTAGTCTACTATAATTGGTTCTACTATAATTAGGTTCTACTATAATTAAATTGGTTCTATTATAATTATTATAATTACTATAACTAATTATGACTAAAATACCAGCCACTATGATTAAAGAGAAAGACAGATAAATCCATGATGTAATGGTGAGACCAATATCAGGCATTCACTTTGATATATTTAAAGCACTGACTGCCTATCCTGAATCTGAAATCAAATTTCCTTGTTCAGGTATTGAACACTAAATGTAAAACATCGCTGAATTGATACAGCATTGAATGCCCGGCTGGAAAATCCAGATAAACCCAGCTTAAGTTTGTGTTTTGTGCATGATAGCTGGCAGAAATGGACTAGTAGTAAAGAAAAGCCCAGGACCACTGGCGGCTCATCACACCCACATCACATAATCCCTATATTTCCTACTGTATCACATATGCATGAAATATTAAATACTGCCTGCTGTATGAACTACTTCATTCAAATCGAATTTTAATCTGAAATAGCTATTTCTATTTTGAAAATCGACCAGCCCACCCAGGACTGTCCAGGCACTCTGTATGTCCAGTTCATACCTGGTAGATCATCTTGGGTTTTCAGAGGGGCAGAAGAATACATACTAGTTGATTAATAAATAAATAAGAAATACTATGACTTCTGATTGTGATGCCACAATATTTGGTGTTTTAATATGTCAGTTTGAAATAAGTCCTCCTAAAGATTTTTCAGGTTCTCTGTTCTTGGATTGTTCAACTCCTGCATTCTGAAGAGCTCCAACCAATTTTCTGCCCCATTTTCTGTGTTTAACTTGGCTACACAAAAGGGTGTTTGTTTGCATTGAAGTCAAATTGCTTCACAATGCCTCCCACGTGTAAAGTAAGCGTGTGGGCTTGTTCACCGATGTAGAACGAGCTCATGCTACCAAGTGCTCTGAATGTGGGTGGCTTTCATGATTTAAAGCAAAGTACACAGACTCAAAGGCTCTTCATCGAGTCAATGCATGTGGAGGGAAACAAGGGCACCTGAGTAATTCCCTTGAAAAAGACAATATCCTCTAAAGCAGGAACCAAACAAAACAATTGCTGCTGTTTCTATTCAACTCCAATGGTGCAAAAATAGACATTTGTGTTGAGTGACCAGTGTTTGGGATACTCAAACTCCATTTTTATCCCATTTAGATGAAGTGTTACATTATTCCCTACTCTGGTAGATCACATATACAGTATACCACATAAAATGGTTACTCAGAGGAAGATTTCATTGCTTGAAGGTTGTTCTTTTTAGAGCTCAGGTGTCAAAGGAGTTCTTGGATATGTTCAACTATCAACTTTGTCTCAGAGTTTTCTCCTATGATTCCTTTGGAGAAATAAAAATGAAGAACTGTATAGTTCATATTGAAATCACTGACTTTTGATTAAAGCATTTGGTATTTTAGCAAATCCAAGTTTGAAATGACTTTGGCCTTTGTCTCAGATAAGCAGGAGTCTTCAAGTGTGAATTGTTCCAAATGTGAAACTGGTTCTCTGTCAATCCAATAAAAGTCAGTGTTGTTTTGAATCTCAGTGATTTTAAATGAATGGATAAACATTGAAACATTCTTCAGATTATCTTCTTTTTTTGTTCTAAAGAAGAAGGTAAGTCATACAGATTTGGAAAAACATAAGGATTTTCATTTGCTGGGAAACTAATCCTTTTAAAAAAAAAAGTGTCCATTTGCTCTCCATCGAATCTCCTTTCTATTTAGACGACAATATCTCATTTGTGATTTTTTCTTTCAAATGGGACTACACCACTGCGTCCTGCTGTTGACTTCAAAATCTCAGCAAGACGCATTAAAACCACAAAATGATGCAAAAGAATAAATATGAATAATGCTGTTGCTTAGCTTGAGGGACATCCAGCAGGCCTGCGCACTTTTGGCCTCATTGAAAGCGAAAAGGAGAGAGGGGTGGTTTGACAAAGACAGTCTATTGTTCGCCCTACTTGCTCTGCCAGGTCATCGCATCACACATTTAAGCCGCTGGGCTCAGAAACAGGTCTGTCTCTCTCTCCTCTCATCATTTTCTCTCAGGCGAGAATCATTTGCAGATTGTGAACGCTTTCAAACAGGTTTGGCATAAAAGCACTGACAAAAATGCCCTGTGCCCTCTCCACCCCAGCTTGGCAAGAATCACAAACGCTCCAGGTCCAAAGAACAGAGCAGATGTTAATATGAAATGGTCTAAATATCAATCAACCGTCAAACAAACGTCCTAATGGAGTGAGAAGTCATGAATGGGGGAAAAAGGACTGATGTGGATATCAGAATGCCAACTATTCTCTGTCAAAGCAAAAGTAAAAGAATAAAAGACTAGAACTGCTCTTTCATAACAGCATATGTGATAATGTCGAGAGAGTTGTTGGCTCTGAACTCTGACTGTGATCACATCTATTCTTAGCTTTGAGTGCAGTAGGGATGAGCAATAGGCAGTTTTATTTAGAAATTTGAGTGCAACTGAATGAGGTTCTCAAAGTTTTGAAGGTTGATGCAGGTGAATATGAGTCACTCATTGGTTTTGTTAATGTAATGCAACAGCCGTGGTTTTCACTGGCCCTGTACTCCCCTCTACAGTCATTTTACACAACTAAAGAATGACATAATGTAATATGAATATTTGCTTGTGAGTTTTAATTTTCCAAACATATCATCTACATATGAGAATATCCAGATGGGTACATTTGCATGAGTAGGTTTGAATGTGGCATAGGTGATTGATTTAATTACTGATTTTAACTGCTCTGAGCCAAACATATGGAAGCCTGTTTCCGTCTCAGAGTAAAAAAATAAATAAATAAATAAAAGCCATTATGAGATTTTAAAATTAAGTCACATTGTGTGAGATAGTAGTGCAACTAATATTACAGTTCTGACTGATAAATATTCATATATAATTATTTTTATTTTATAGACAATTTTGCTGCTACAACTGAATTTAGATTAAAATGTATAGTATGAAAAATAGATAATAGTTTTAGGATTTAATCATTAAAAAAACATGAATCCGTGTTATTACTTCATTCATGTTTCTAAAGATTAACTTTAAGTAACAAACAGATATCAGCAAAGGTAATCTTTAAAAAATAAATGAATAAAAATAAAATAATAATAATTATGTTGATATTTATCAAATATATTACAGAAAAAACTCTAATATCAGTCAATAAACAATATGGTACCAATATAACATTTACATTATATTAGATGATACACAATATGAGAGGAAGTAAATGACATTTACCTTTCATTTAAGAAAGAAAGCTATTACTGATAAGACAAGTACTCGAGCTAGAGAGCGTCCAGGGGGAGATATCTGTGGATGAGGAAGCTGTGCATGCATTTATGTGGTGTCCCTGGAGATCGGTACAGCTTGAAGGGGGTGTCATTAAGAAGTCAGTGAAGTGCTCAGAGCATTAAGATGACATGTCAGTTACACTTCAGATGCATATGATCATCTGGCTTCTCTTCACTGAATAGAGTTCATCTTTAAAGACACTTTGAGGACACATGCAGAGGGTTGCTCAAGTTGATGACATGGTGAAGTCCTAATTGCGTCAAGGTGCATTGGTGCTCATTGAGACTTGTTCTGGATTATTAAGGATCCAGTTTTCCATAATATACTACATTCAATACAAGTCTCAATAAGCTGATTTAATAAGGGTTCAAAATATGTTCAGTATGATGTGTTTTTCCTTAAAACACAAATGCAGAATGCACACACTTTTTTTTCTTCAATCTGTGGAACACAAAAGGAGATGCACGAGGGATGAAAGGATCATTACTGCTACTGTCAAGCTAAAAAAAAAGTAGCATAGCACTAAAATAACAGTACAGCACTAAAAATAGCATAAAATATGTCCATATGAGTTATTGCAAAAGTGACTGTTTTGGAAGTATCACAAAATAAAAGGAGAAACAGGAGCTGAAATTAGTTTGAGCTGAGATTTGCTAAATTAATTTAAATAAACTTAAAATTAAATTGATAAAATATTATCAAGTGATCCTTATTCTGTGAAGGATTATACTTGAGATATAATAGTACCAAATAGATGTGAATGTTTGCTGTCTATTTTATTCACAAGCTCTTTGACCCTTGTTTCTACATTCTCATTTCATTCTTCTGAATTTTAAAAGGCGAAGCCCACGGCAAAACACACACACACACACACACACACACACACACACACACACACACACACACACACACAAGCTTTCTCAGTCACACAATTCAGTGAGACATCATAAATAATTGCACCCGTGTCAAAGCAGTGGACATAGGGTCTTCAGAGGAACAAAAGACCTTGTACATGTTAGTCTCCTTTCATTCACAGGACAGACAGAGCAAAGGCTAGCAATCCAGCTTTAACAGACACAGACTGAACTCAGTGTCTCTTTATGATTAGAATAACAAGATGTGACGGGGTGAGAAACCGTCATACAGTAAGACATGTTAGGGATGTTTTTTCCTTCTATATAAAGCATCGATATATGAGGTCAAAACACCCAGTCTTTTCATTAGTTCCCTATGCTGCACATTGGGACAGATGAATCCCTGCGCTGCACCTCCGGCTCTGGCTGCAAATCCAGGTTTGAATTTTTTAACACCCCTCTTTTGAAACTAAACATCTTTTGCACCATTGTGTTAAATAAAAGCGTGCATCTTCCAATAAGTAAAACACATTAAAAATATTTTAATTATAGAAAATAGCTTGGAAAATATGCAATAATAAATCAGTACACAATATTAATTGTATTAATTGTAATATGTCATTTAAGGTCATTTTCTAAATTGCACTTTAAAGACCTCAATGTAAATAAACTGTCTTTGTCTTTTTCTAACATAAATATCTAAACATCCTTAAAACTAGGCACATTTATTTGAGGAGATATTAAGTCAGACAAATAATAAAATTTAGTGAGGTTTAATCTTTAAACAATCGGAAAAAAGGTATGACAAATAAACATAATTCTAAAGAATAAAATAGTTCTTTTTTTGGTTAGATTTCTCTGAAACAAAATATGTAATAAACAAAACATGAAAAAATATTTTCATGTCTTCCTTCTCAGGTAAGCAGCATACTGTACATGTACTCAAAGTCTACAGTCTTCCTCTGAATGTTTCAGTGGCAAATACAATAAAAAAATATGACATATACAATAAAAAACACTGTACAATACATTGTAAAAAATAATAATATTTTGAACTGGGCATATAAAGAAAGAAAGAAAGAAAGAAAGAAAGAAAGAAAGAAAGAAAGAAAGACTTTCTGAAACTTTCCAGATATTTTGGAAACTTTCTGGGATTTTTAGAAACTTTCAGAAAATTTTGGGAATTTTAGGGAACTTTGGCAACCAATTGGCAACCCTAGTCTTACTTGCATGACACTTACAGTACACCAACTTACAGTAAACCATCTCTCAACTTTAAAAATGAAATGATTTCAAAAGGTTGAGATACGCCTCCATGAGGAATATTCAGATAACAGCCAGATTCAAGGTTGAATGGACAGTAGAAACTATACTGTAGGGAGGAGTGATTGAGTTCACCCCGGTTATATAAGAGAGATGAGAACTTTATATGATGGAGCAATGCAGCAGCTATCCTTGGACCATTGTTTAGGAGTCTATAAGAGCCATAAACAAGTGACCTTTATGTCCAAGCTGTACTGGATGCATTTCTCAACATTAACGACAATCAATATTTTTATATAGCGATGTCTTAAAAGGTAAAAGTTGTCCCAGGATTCCAGGGAGAATACAGCATGAGCGCACAGCTGGTTTTACGGAAGATCGTCTGGGGAATTTGGCAGCATCTCAGAATGACAGGACTTAATTTTGTTTCCAGACTTGTGTGCAACATCCTCAGTGCAGCCTCATCAAATCTGCATTTTATTCATCAGCATGGCAGGTGGTCGTTCTCTGGTGTCTGTGATTGAGGTTCAGTTACAGCAGCTCTGGGCATTAGATGAGGAGTGAGGGTAGCTGGTGCATCAAGTGTGAGATGGACTGACTCAGACCAGTTAAGTGTGACTGCTGCTCTGGGCTTAAAACTCCCATGTACTTCCCATTTTCCCACAGGTCTTCCCCGGATATTAAACGTCACAGCAGTTCATTAGGGCACGCTGATATCAGGCTTGGAAAGACTGCTGCCAAAAAACATCTACAACTGCATGACTCACAACCATGTGCATGTCATTGGTGAAGAAAGCTGAATGTCATCATGAAGGTTCTGGGTGCCTTTTTTCTAAATAAAAGTTAAAGTCTCTCAAGCTCCAATAAAGCTTTCAAACTCATTCTCATTCCAAATGCACAAAATAGTTTGATGCAACTGGTTAAGACATGCAACAACCAATTATCTGATTTCCAACCTCTACATATGATAGATTTATTTAATTTATCTGTATTGGTCAGTATTGCATATTTAATTGCGCATGCTATTTTCCTCCATTTTTGAGTGAAAAAAAGCATTATTTATGGCTAATTATAGCAATGATTAATCAAAAACTTGCTTAGATCAATGAGGCCAAGATTAATGAGTTCCAAAATGAAACACAAATCCTTTGCTAGTTGAAAGAAAACAAACTGATAAAAAGATTGAATCCAATATTTAGTAATATTATAGCATAACAAAAAAAAAAAAAAAAAAACATTTTTTTTTTTTGTAGGCTGGTCATTTTTGAGCAGGAACACCACAAGTCTATAATTATAGTACTAAAATTTCTGTGAACACAAAAATCCTCTTTTAATCAAAATGACCGGAACATAAGGGTTGATAGTTAAATGATTCTTTAGCAAATCTTAAAATAAACATCCATTTTCTATAATGTTGTGATGCTTAAATGAACATGTAGCATTTTTTTTAGACAAAATTCTCAAAATGTTGTTGGTTATCAGCCATAACATGAAAATCTGGACAGACTGGACATCAGATAGAATTTCATGTTTTCAAGACCAAACAAATTACATCATACTCACATTTGTCATCTCTTACCCTAAACTGTACTTTTGGAAAACAACAGTGATGACAAATTATAATCCAGTAATCTTGTTGTGAGCATGAACCTGTACAGTACATACAATAGTAGAAGAGAACCGCAAAGAAGAAAATGACGTTGAGGACAATCGATGATGCTGGTGGTGCATATCAGGGGATAGTCTGTAAGAAGTGGACTACTAACATCAGACAGACCCCTGATCACCCTGGTTGAGCATTTCCCTCATTAAAGAAAACCACCAGCACTGATGAACTGTGTTGTCTACAGAGGCCGGGTGAATGAGAGCTTCTTTCTGCTGCAGCATAATTAGGGCACTTGACTCTTGGATGCCTTACAGACAGAGAGAGAAACATGAACGGCAGTTAATTTGGCCTACGGAGGGAGTCAAACTGCCTGGATAAGGATGACAGAACTACAGTCTTTAGAATCCGCCTCATGAGACACAGACTATTTCTCCTCCCACAGTCAGCTCCTTATGTAACATAAATATTGCTGGGCATGTGGGGGCTTTAAATAGTTTCAGTACAAATGGGTATTAATCTGGTGGATAATTTACAAACCACATGACTGTCTGGGTTCTCTTTTGTTATATATATATATATATATATATATATATATATATATATATATATATATATATAGCATACATGGACAAAATGTCAACTCTTTTAAGAGGGAGTTACCTAAAGGTGTTATGGTGACATGTTTATTCCAGACTGTCAAAGTCACAGGCTTTAGGGATAAAGCTATAATCATCGCCAGTTGTCCCCAGTTGGTATAATGTTGGGGGCTGTGGGGCATCAAACAGTATTTCGCTCCCCTGATGCTCTTCACACCAGACTGAACGAGTCAAAACATCAGTGAACATACTAACAAGTGCAGGGCCAATAAATTAAAATGCTATTCTTTTCTCCTCTAAATAGACAGTGATTTTATAAGCAGATAAATATGAGCCTGTGGGAATGGGTTCTGAGCTTTAATCAAAAGGAGATCTCAGGCACTGCGCCACCCTCAGGGCAATCATACATAATACCCATGAAAATACAAAGCCGGAAAACTGACAGGTTTGGAAACTAAGTAAATAGGATGCAGCCACAAGAGTATTAAAAAAAATCTAATGTAATGTACAGTATATTGCTTAAGTTAGTCAAGTAGATAAATAAATAAATACTAATGGGATTTTAACAATTTGGAACCATTTTTTCCTGAATTTCAGTATGTGCATTGATCTAGATGTTTCTCAGAGGATCTGATTGGTTTAAAGATCATCATACATAGACCAACTATTTTCTCCTTGTTTCTCACATATTACAGTTTTGTCAATATTATTCTCTGTTCATGTATTATTGTCTCTGAAGATCATTTATCATTGGTTTTCAATAGGGCAACTGGGGACATTAAAGTGGATTTTGTGGTGTTTACTTACTGTATGTTCTGTTCTTGCAAAAGAATATGCATCATTGCTGATTTTGTTGTTGTTTAATTAATCAGAAAAGAAAACCTGTGTGACTCATTTGTATTAGTAAAAGTAAACATTCAAATGACACCACAGAGAAGCCATTTCCTGTCTTGATTTGATTTGCTCACAATACCACATTTTCATGTCTTCATTTAAAAGAAAGAAAGAAAGAAAGAAAGAAAGAAAGAAAGAAAGAAAGAAAGAAAGAAAGAAAGATGTTTATGGAACATACAATCAACTCATAGCCAAACAGCAAAGTATTACAAAATTACTTTGTGTTTTTAAGTGAATCTGAAGCATTCTAAATGATTTCTCAGACACGATGTAGCCCAGCTACCATAAAAGTGCAGAGACAAGAGGACGTGCTCTCAGACACATATTCATGCAAACACACACGTCTGCTTCACCCCTAGAGAGGAAAGGAAATTGCCCCATAACACTCATTATAGACACTGGGTTCCCAGTAAAGGGCTACTGTGCACAGGCACAGCTGCGATTATATGAGTGTTACATATGATGATATGAACTAACGTATGACGTAAATGTGCATTTAATGAGAACCATGAAGTCAACAAGACATCAGTCCAAAAAAAGCTTTATTATAATCCTCTTTAGAGACTTATCTTCAAATCTGTATTTACTTGTTCAGCAGAGTCTTGATTATGTATTAGTTTAGTGATGTAATGTTTCTAGCTGGTGTCTGAAGCTTTGTGCTTCCTGTACTGTCTGTCCAGATCAGTGAACTTTATAGCCACTTTAATAAAAACCATCAGCCGAGAACATGAACGTAAATGAATGAGAATGCGTTAATAATGACTTAAAGATTGAGTGCATCAAAAAAAAAAAAAGATCATAATCTTACAAAAGGATTTTCTCCAAAATAATCCGCAGGAAAGGATTAACAATGCTAAAGGGAAAGGCCATTTCCAGAGCATTAAGTTGAAAAAAAAAAGGATTGAGCTGAAAAAATTACTCATCTGAAGAGAGAAAAACAAAACCTAACTGATTCGATTATTTCGAATTCACTTTCATCGTTCAGTTAGACACCACTCAAGTAAAAATCCTCACTTAATAAAAACAGGACTGTTCAGATTCAACTTAGATTTGTCTTCCTGCAAGCGA
Source organism: Spinibarbus caldwelli (assembly GCA_039654775.1). Classification (NCBI taxonomy): domain Eukaryota; kingdom Metazoa; phylum Chordata; class Actinopteri; order Cypriniformes; family Cyprinidae; genus Spinibarbus; species Spinibarbus caldwelli. The sequence goes on from CM077232.1 coordinate 16,345,177, forward strand.
TTTACAAATTACAGCTAAATAGAGCAGAAATGATCCTGTCCAGCGAGGGCACTGCAGTCAGAGCTGGGCGAGGCTGAAGAAAGAGAGCCTTTCACATAACTAGTAAATAAATTATTTATAGCGTGCTCACCTGCTCTTGACTTCATGTTTTCTCAATATCTCTTAATTAATCAGCAGTGGTGCCTCACAAGGCTGATTTTCCTCATTAATAACAGACTAAAATAACAAACAGCACCAAATTAACATTGTATGAAGGCCATGAAAATTTGAGTGCTTGATTAGAAGCTATTTTTTTATGACTGTTTATATAAAAACATAAGATGATTAAAACAAATAATTAGAAAGAAAAACAAGGCTTTGGAGGAATTTTTGAATCATGCTGCACAATGATTTTAAGCCAATGCTATGCTTTGTTGTTGTTTTTGGCTAAAACACTCATCAGAATAAAGAACAGATGAAAAATGAGGATCACATCAACACTTACTGCAAGCACAGTATTGAAATTAATAATTGTTTCCTATAAAACATTTCCAAAACATAGGGTTGGTAGCACCACAAGAATGCATACAGTCCTAAGTTTTTCACCTCAAAAGCAGCAGACAGGGAAAAATATATGCACATTCCTCTCAGTACATTGTTTTCTTGCACCTCCAGAGAAATTAGTCATAAGACATATATGACATATACTGAAAACAATTAGTCCAGAACTAACTGCATTTTACATACTACTGCAAGGAACTAGCCAAGTAATTGACTTGAGATTAATGCGAATGTTAGCGGTTAGTGCTCTTCAGGTATGCAAGACCTCCTAGGCTCAAACAAACAGACTGCAAATCCGTTCGGAAAAATTGCACCTTTAATTATGCAGAACCAAAGTCCAAAACTGAAGTTAACCAAATGCTTTATTGCTTTGCTGCCTTGCAAGAACCACCATTTCCTTCTGGAAATGCAAATCTAATAAGTCTAAGCTTAATACCTATTAATGGAAAATCAACACACAAATTCTCATTCACTGAGGCTTGTTATTGTCAATAAACAGATAATCATTGTACACTTACTTGAGATCTGTCTCATCAAAAGCTTTTTCAGGCATCTCTAACAGAGATCTTCTAAGCATCCATCGACCAAGCTGAACACTGTAGTCAATGGAAAACAATCCCATAGGGAAGCCACAAGAATACGTGCTCCACAGTTCTGATGGCACTAAGGGGAATAAACCCTGACCCTAATGCCAAATACTGTCAACTTAGAGAATCAATGCTCTCTGAAGACTTCCTGCTGTTTTTCAACAGGATGAAAGTTCACTGGTTGGTTCAATAGTAGCAGTTTAAATGGAAATAACCTGATACTGAGACTGCCCACACCATGACCTAAACTTTCATGAAGTCATATATCCAACTACTCTTTGAGTAAATGATAATACCCATCTAGAAAACATAAGCACAAGAAGACATCAAATCAATTATAGTCTTCTCTTTGGCTCCTTGAGTATCATTGAGAACATGTGGCGAGGTGGTACAAGACTGATTAGATACCTCAGGCAGATTTAAATTCAGATGTAGGAGTTCTTGGAAATAAGAGTTACCAAAAAACATTACACAGGGAAATGTTCAAGGGGAAATTGTTGCCCTAATCCATTATATCTCATTACAGACACATAATGAATACAAATTATGCTCACTTCACCTTAAAATAAATGACACAGTATATCCACGCAATGTCAAAATTCAAAACACAGTCCTATTTAGGCTTACCCAGGATCAGCTCTCTCAACGCCATTTCTTAGCAAAACAGCTTTAGATGGACCAAAATTACTCATACAATTAGACGGCAATACTCAATAATAAGACACAGATCCATGTGGCCTCCTCGTGTGAGAAGTAATAAACAATAACATGTTTTTAAACAAGGGGAAAAAAACTCTCAAAATTTTTTTGGGTTAGTAGTTGCCTAGCCTCAGACGTACCACCCACTGACTGTTACATTCACAGTCTGATGAGCTGCCTAAAATCAACCCAAATACATGTAACATAAATATCTGTGTTGAAATCCTTCTGTGGTCATAATACTGAACATAAACAAACAAAAATCATTTTGATTAATTTATTGATAAATGTTTAGCAAATGTATTAAAGGGGTCATGAACTGCCTTTGTTTTTTTTTATTTTGTACTGTTCTCTGAGGTCCACTTATAATGTTGTCAATATTTTTACATAAAAAACATCATAATTTAGATGTAATAAGCTATGTTCTGTCCTGTTTTTAACCCCCCTCATCAGAATACTCTGTTTGAATAGGCATGGCGGATTGTAGACTCGGAAGTAAACACCCACTGCTGTGATTGGATAGTAGTTGTGTATGTTTGACAGCATACATTCCTCATAGATGGACGCTGCTGTGATTTAGGTCAAAAACTAATAACTCAATACATATCAAACAAACTGCAAGAAGAGACAAAGCAATAGTGACCACGTAATGAAAAGAGTTACTGTGTTACTTGTGTTGCAACATTACTGTCGGATCCAATATAGTCGGCACAACATCGTCTTTAAGTTTCAAATTTTTTGAAAATCCCCCAAATTGTTCCTTGTTTCTAAAAGAATCCGCGGAAAAATGAAGTGAACAAAGGACAAAGTCCTTACTGACGTGGTCTAGAACTTCATTAAAAATAAAGTTCACTCTTTCCTAACGTTGTAATCAGAAGGAAGGCAATGCAAAAACTGTTTTTTTTTTTTCCACAACTTGGCACAGCACACCGTCTTCTTGTCTTCAGAGTCATCTTCATCATTTGGTTTCTGCGTAGACCTGCACGTTCGCCTCTCTCATAAACACACACACACACACATAAATTAGCAAGTGTTGGTCTATTGGTGGGAATTTTACACTATTAAATTTTCCCTTAGTCTTGAGCCTTTTTCTTTTTCTTTTTCAAAATTAACCAAGAAAATATGCAACTGTATGGGTTTAGATTCATATTATGAACAGTGAAGCATGTGGTTCCAATTTTATTTTGCTGGAGTGAGCCACGGATGAGTGACAGTGGTGAGCGCATCTGAGGGCTGTCAGTTTTTTGAGAGATATGTGCGATTCTAAATGAATGCCTGTGCTGCAGAGCCTGCCACTGAGGAGAAGGATAGAAACTACTTAATGTAACAAACATTAAAGTGTTCTGCTGAACGAGTACACTCGTTATATAGAGTTGGAATGTGTGAACCGGAACAAAACGTGGACTGGAACAAACAAATCAAATTGAATGGATTGAAATTTAACTGTCAATCATAATTTGTGGTTTACCACCCATTTATATATCCCTGTGACTCTCCATAAGTAGTACTGTAAGTAGTTTGTTCAAACAAAAGTGTATTTTTGACTGATACTGGCGATAAAAGGTAGTTTGGTGGACCAGAATCCTGAAAAAAAAAAAAAAAAAACTTAAAATATCCTTAATATCACCTTAGTCCTTAATACAGTTTATGTATCTGAACGTTTTATTTATTTATTTTTTTAATTAAATGTCATTAACTTCAATGAGTTTTTTTACCTTGCTAAATTCAATTAATTACAGCTTTTATCAAACAATCACCCATTTAAAACTCAACTTTCATTTATTCATCACAAGGTCGTTGCTGCTTTAAATATTTATGTTGTGTTAACAACAGATGAGATTTCTGTTTGTCCTTGTTAGAAGAACTGGAGCTGCTCTTGCAAACCAAGATAAATATGCAGGCTGATAGCAGCGTTGTTCTCCCCCTGATTAAAGTCGGAGCTGGGGGGCATGACAAAACATTTATGCCCATGCAATGAGAATGGGCCACCTGAGTGAGAAGTCATTAACATCCCACAGCCGAGCTCTCTGCCTCATTCCCTCAAAACACTGCTGTCCACCATTATAAACAAAGCTTTCTTCCTATTATTCCATGCCCAAAAATGAAGCATCTTTGCACATTCTTCAGGGTAAACATCTTTCATTGCTATAAATGAATAGAAATGTACTATAGACTTAATGGTCTTTTAATGGGTAGACTATTAAAAGACTATTTTTTTGTATTTTTATTCATTTATTTATTTGACTCTGTTTTTTTTTTTTTTTCTTTCTGTTTCAATGTCTTAAACCTACTGAATTATACAACTGTAATACTGGAACTGTGAATAGAGAAAAATAGCCAAACTTACTGCAAATGATAATTTAATAGTACAGCCTTCAGTTTTGCCTGCAAAAATACGCAGAATGTCATTGTTTCTGGATGGGAGTTTAATTAATTAAGACTCCCAGCTATGCATTTAATGAGAACAACAACACTTTTGATGTTTCTAATGGCTCTGCCTCATGGAACAGCAATATAACTTTTCCTTGATTTTCAAAGCTGGAGAGAAAGTATTATAATAGCTTTCAATTAGCATGTTTATTCTGAAGCTAAAGATGCTTTAAAATAAAAACTTGACAGTTAGGAGATAATGGAAGTGATTTTGAAAGTAAAGAAGAGAAAGGTGATGCATCAGTGAACCTACACAGGAACTGCGATGCCCTAGGTAATTTGTTTCTACTGGCACTTACATAACCATTCATGGCAGGCCCATGTACCTCTCACTACTATAAAAGAAACACAGGCAATCGCAAAATGAAAATCATAAAGAAATACATAACACACTAACCTTTCATAAATGCACATCTAAAGTCAACATGAAATCAAAATGTACTCAGTCAACAAAGCATTTTCTTCTTATTGAGCATCATTTATTGGTGCATGTTATTCTAAATGTATTCATCTTTTACTAGAATCTATTTAAAAATGAGTCTTTTTACTGCAATAAAATAAAATAAAATAAATAAATAAATAAATAAAAATAAAAAAAACCTTAACATTATAAGTAGAAAATGCTATGACCTCTTTAATGCAGAACCGAAAAAAGGAAAGAAAAAAAAGAAAAGATAATTAAAGGTGGTAAATGGTAGTTTAATATGAACTACTGACATACTGAAGAACTAGTGAGATCACAACTCGAGAACCACATGGACTGCATCTTTAAGCAATGTTTTCAACCTTTTAGACTGCTCTGGGGAGACTGGCCATGCGGTTATAGAACACTGTGAGTTGATCTGGATAAAAAGTTCAACTGCTAACTGGCATATATTATGATTTAAAAGACAATGACAAAAGCTTCTAACAGCAGGGTGTTTTTTGAAGTATCAATCATGTAGCAAGCTATAATAATACTTCACAATGACAGACCATTCTAATATGTAAAAACTGCCAATGCATTAGCCAGTTTGCTACTTCATAAATAGGTGCTCAAAATGGATCATGGTGGACCAGTGTTTACTGTGGCTAAAACCATATGAAGAGCTCTTTTCCAAAATGCTATAAATCCATTTTAGTAGTTTTCATGAAAATTAAATTTTTTTACATAGACCCATACATTTTGTTAATTCAATTTATCCTGTTTAAATGGTCTGTTGGCTCAGTCTGAACATGTTAAACAATGATTGTTAAATGAAACAACAATATTGTCAATTCAAATTCAAAGTTTATTTATTTTTTTTGTTGTTTGTTTTTCAAAATGCTACAAATCCATCCTTTTTTTCAAAAAAATGTTGGTTTATGTCTTTTTTAAAAACAAAAAACAAAAAACAAAAAACAAAAAACAAAACAAGAGAACATGCAACATGTGACATCAGGGACTCATACTATAAATTAATATAAATCAAATAAATGAAAATGCACACTCTAAAAAATGCTGGGTTGTTTCAACCCAACTTTGGGTCAAATATGGACTAACCCAGCTGTTGGGTTAAATTTTTACATTAAATTTTTAACCCAAAAGTTTGGTTAGTCCATATTTGACCCAAAATTGGGTTAAAACAACCCAACATTTTTTAGAGTGCATGAAATAAATAACAGCCAAATAAAATAAATAGTAGCATAAACTAAATAGTAAAATAAAATAAATATTTTCAATTTCATGTTTCAATATTGTCCACCACATAAAACAAATAATTTAAAAATAACACACATACAAATGCCACTAATTAAATAAAAATACAACAACGTTAACATTACATTCAAATCATTTAGTAACACATTTAGGCTAATAGTCATTCAGTGCCGAACCTGTAAAAAGTAATGATAGTAATGATAACAATATGCAATAGGCAAGTTATTTAGTAATACATTCAAAGTCTTCTTTTTTTAGTAAAGTGTTAAACCTGTAACAAGTAGGACCAATTTGTCCACTACATATGCATGAAAAAAACTAATTATTAAAAATATTCAATAATGATAACGATATTCAATAGGCAAGTCATTCAGTAATACATTGGCATTCAGTAAAGTGTCAAACCCGTAAACAGTAGGATCATTGTCCGCTATACATAAAACAAATCACATAGTGTGTGTGTGTGTGTGTGTGTGTGTGTGAGATGTGCTTTGAGTGTGTGAGAGGACGGAGAGAGAGTAAGAGAGTGTGTGTGTGTGTGTGTGTGTGTGTGTGAGAGAGAGATAGACAGTGTGTGTGTGTGTGTGTGTGTGTGTGTGTGTGTGTGACATCTGCCGTGAGTAATAGGCCTGTCCTATTGGGGATTTTGGAAGGACCATGTTTTGCATCATATCAAAACAGAGGGTCACATGACCTTCAGCAACCCTGCCTAACAGGTCATAAAACATGCGCGCTCTGCGACGATGCAAGATGAATGATGCAAATTCCATCCTCGTCTCTGTCTCAGTTAGGTTTGGATCTGTAATCCTGATCTTGTACTTGGCACAATCAGAGCATGCATCTGTAGCTGGGTGACCGAAGCCAAGATTGAAATCCTTGGAGAACACCGAGTAATAGAGGGAGTAGCTGGTCTGAGCATGGTTCTGAGCCTCAAAGAGCTCATGCATCTTGTGCACATTCAGGTCACTGGGGAGATACTTGCGGCCTGGTGCTCCTCTCCGCCCATAATGGCTGGCCCTGCAGATAAAAGACTGGATGTGCTCAACAATGAGTTGCCTTCTCCTGTTGTGCTCCTCACTGTGCCGTACACCACCTCTTCTCTCTGGGCGAGCCTCAGCAGTCTCAGCATAATATTTAGCCACCCGGGACACACGGTCTTTGCTGATGCCTGTGAAAGTAAATTGTTTAGATTATCATATACATTGATTGGAGCCAGTATGAAATAAGCATAATTACACACAACTAACTTGTTATTACCCCCCCATTCCAGCTTCCTCCTTAGCAGGGGTCAGGGTTGTACAAAATTCAGAATTTAATCGAGAATGACCCCTAAATTCCAATTCAATTCTTGAATTTGAATTGAGATTGCAAACAGAAAACTGAATTGCAATTCAAATTCAAATTGCAGAAAGTAGAATTGGAATTCCATAAAATTCAAATAAATTCATGATACATAATTAAAGTGTATTTAACAATGAAGCTTTACATATTACATATGATTACAACATGAATTTCATACGGATATTATTGTATGGACTTTATACGCACAATACTTTATTCTGGTGGTTGTGGTGGTATCACTTGTCCATATTTGTGGTAAAAACTGCTGCCTATGACATATTTATTTCCTGGATGTCAGATTTTTTAATTTGGTTGCAATGGGATTTTGTTTTATTCAATACTCTGCCATCTATATTTGCTAAGTAGCTATAGTAGGGTCATTCACTCAGAAGGCATTTTTTCATTCCACTGCTGTACTTTTCCATTGCATTTCAATGTAAATGCGCTACTCGACATCTTTGAACGCTGCGCTCTCGTCTCAGGTCTTTATAGCAGCTTCTCGCGCATAATACATCATTCTCGCACATAATATTCTAAAACACAGCGCTCAAGTTCAAACAAATTCAGCTTCTAAAAACACGTCTCTAGACCTTGCACTTTAAAAAAAAAAAAATACAAAATTAAAAAAAAATTCCACTGATCTGTTTTGCGACCAAAGCATCTGTGTGAACCCAGTATTGTAATATTTGTAGTAGTAGCGGGTTTGTTTACGGTCCGACAAATACGTGAATGGGCCACATAAGTTTGGGGTTTTTTTTGTTTTGGTTTTTTTGTGCTACGTCATTGCCCCCCTTTTCGTCACCTCAGCCGCCCCCTCATCAGTGCTGCGCTGGCGCCGGCTCTGATTACAAGTCTTCTGAAATCAAAGTTTTTGCATTATAGATGAACTTTTTAACATTGCCACTGTCACTGAACTGACCTGAATCTGAATTAAACTGAACAGTGGCAATATTTTCTTCTACAGAGCTGTTTTATACCAAAGTCTCTTTAAGACAAGTCATGTCACTCGGCGGCCATCTTTGAAACGCATCTCGGGCAGCTCTTATCTCTTTGTATGGGGAAACATCAAATTCTCCAAAATTGTTCACTAAGCTTACGATTAAATTTCATATTTGAAATCACCAAAGAAATCTGACAACAACTGTATAATTAATGTTGTTTCTTTTGCTCAAATAGCGTTAAAAAAAGCTTATTTCTCAGACTAGATCAATCAGTGCGCATGTGCAGTCCTAAGCGCACGTCTCAGAACGCTCCCTGTTTCTATAGCAACCGGGACTTCTGACTGCAGCTGCAGTGACGCGCTGACTTTACTGATTGGCGATTGGCTCTTTCATTCAGAAGGCGGGGCTTCCTGCAATTGAGCGGCCATGTTGAGCATTACATTTTTCCCCATTCAAAACTATACGAGTGACACGTCTTGGGTATTATACAGTCTTTGTTTATACTGGAGCTGAAACTGAAGTCATTTCATAATTAATGAACTTTGCAACACTTGCCATTTTCCTGTTCATTACTGTGAAGCTGCTTGGAAATAATCTGTACTATAAAAAGCTATATAAATAAATGTGACTTGAAAGTGACAAAAAAGCCATAGAATTTTAATTGTGGGGTATCTGGCAAAAATGGATGACTCGTGGTCCTGTTTAAGGTAAAAAGCACCACTGAAAATTTAATTCAAAGGACCAAAAATTTATGTTAATAAAAAAAAGTTCATTTCTGATAATTTTGCTACCCAGAGCACTGAACCACTTTACAGTAAAAAAGCATGTATTTAAACCACTGCTTTCAACCATAATAAGCAGCGTACTGCATGTGTGTGACTGCAGATGCCATGACCTCCATTTCCTTCCCAGTAATCCATATCAGCCGTTTAGCACTGAGAGGTTAATCACACTGAGAGTAAAGAAACCTCCCCCCAGCTCTCATCTCGCATCTCCACAACAGGCAGAGATGTCAAAACAGAGCAGACACATTACTAAATATTTACTCATCTCTATGCTGATCAATTAAAAGACATACATTTTTACACTTATATACCACCATTTAAACCAGTAGGAAAGTATAAGACTAAAATTTCATATCAGATTGTATTTGATGATAAACAGTCAGAAAGACACATACACGAGCAGCTTAATAATAAATCATTTAATAAAGGTCAATGCCAATGAGCCACTGCAGCACAAATGTTTCAATGAGGGAATGCATCTGTGGGGACATGGCCAGAACAAAGGCGGGGAGACGCTTGCAGTCAAAAGGGAGTTTATTGACTCACAAGTAACACTGGAGACATTAGGCGTGTTCGACTTGAAGCGGCACTGTGCAGAATGATCAGTATGTGACATCAAAGTACCGTGAGAGCCATAAGAGAGCAGACGGATCCTTATGCTTTCAAATCACTCTCGCGGTACTTTTATGTCATACGCTGATCATTCTCCACAGCGCCGCTTCAAGTAAAACACGCCTCCTCATGGAGGCCCCAACAAGAACTAACTCCTAAGAGGCCAAGTATGCCCTTTTACACCCAAGGTTGAAACCATTCCAAACACAGGAAAAACAACAAAAAGAAAAATCATATACACACATAAACAACTACATAAACTCAATTGAATATAAAGTTTAAAATGAAAATAATCAACATACCAAAATACATTCAAAAACTGAACAATACAATACATTTATACATACATTCCAAATAAACACAATAAACGATGACCCCCCTGCTCAGACTAGCCAGTGGACTATGCCTACACTACCCAGAATTCCATATGATGGTATAAAATGGGAAACAGGAAGACCGCACTTCCTCTTCAACCTCCACCCCCAGAACCATGCTGCAGTCATGAGCCCAGAGGAAAAACTGATAAACTTTGAATAAATAAAAGAAAACACAAAAGAAACCTATTGGTGTCTCTTTTTCTTGACCTAATGTGCACCTTAGACAAGAAAAATAAACTCAAAATTGTATTTAAGCAAACAATAGAAAACAAACATTCATATCAGTAATGTAAACCACACAAATATAAACCAAACAAAACACAGGGCATAAACCAAAGATTAAAGATAATTTATGACATCGTCACAGCATCATAAAGTCATAAAAGGGAAAAACACATTTTATTATGTCTAAATGCAAAAATCAATTAGAAAACTTGAATCTTCTTTAAAACGGAAGAACAGAGGACCTCGAAAACAGAAACTCCTCATCTACTAATATAAGCAGTGATAGATCGTCGCTTTATGCAGCGTTCATCTCCACAGTAATTCATCCTGCTCTTCCAGCTTTCTCTGCATCGCTCTGATCCAAAACACACAAGCCAACAGAGTGATTTATTAAAAATGTAGAGGTTAGGCCAGGTTGCCCTCAGGCACACACAGGGGTGCCAATCACAGGGACAGAGTCACATCATCTGTCAGCATATTGCTCAGAAAGATGAGCTACTTGGCAGATGTTTTGCTAATAAGCTAAAATACAGAGCCAAGGACCCGAAGCAACATCCGCAATGATGTGATAAAATGAGTTCACTTCACTATACAGATATGTATTTGCATCTACAGGGCCTTGGGAACAGATCCAAGCAAACAAGGAAATCTTGGTAACCGAAAGAGACTGTCTGGAAAGCATAGATGATTCATACAAGCTAATCATGTTATACAGTCTGAAAGTGAGGGGGAAAATCCCTCAGCATGTATTTCCCTAGAACACAGTCATTATGTTCACAGGTATGATGTAATTACTCGAATTAGAGGTGAAAATGCTGCACCTATGTGAAAATGTTGACAGGGATACGACACTGATATAATAACTACATCAATTCCAGCTCCATTGTGAGCAATCTAAATACTGCTGTGAGACGCAGATCCGAACCGCTGCTAATGCTGACAACAACGGTGGCTCTCCAACATCCAAAAATAGTCCTCACCTCCATTATCTGATCTCGCCCGCAGAGAGGCTGCAAGAGTGAGCTGGCAAACGGGGGGAACTGAAATCAAGACAGCTTTATCAGCAGCGACTGCCACGGCAGATAACTATGAAAGAGTTTGAGTTTGCAGTGAGACGAGCAGTTCACAAGCGCACTTACCTCCACTACTGCAGATTTAATGAGGCGATGCAGCCTAGATTTGGCTAATACACACACGCACACACAAACAGTTTTTGGCCCACTCATTTTTGATTTAAGGCTGCCAGAGATTAATTAACTAAGTTGACTTTTCAAATGAAAAATTATAGTCGTGAATATGGAATTATGGATTTTGTACTACAATAGATTGATGTGACTAACAACCAGGAGACTGGCTTTCATCATTCCTACCTGTTTAACTTCTAAATAATTCCTTTAACAGATAGAGTTCATGAAAGAGGGGCACAGACTTGAGATCAAAGAGGTGAAAGGACATTTAAAATAGATAAGTCTCTCAATCTAACACAAGATTACTGGAACAAAAAGTCAGGCATGGGTTAGTTTAAACAATTTAGGAAACATGCTATTGCATATGCTGAAAGCAATCTATCCACAGCTCTATATTACCAATAAACTCCCAAAGACAAGTTAACTGTAAAGGTGTATTCAATGTTTTTTTTCTGCAAATTTAAAAAAGTTTTGCACATTAATAAATAAAGATTTTGTGAAGACTCAGATGAGATGAAAACTGTACTCATAAAGTTTTCTATTAAAAGTGTTTAACATTTTCATTATATTTACATTTATGTATTTTGCAGATGCTTTTATACAAAGCGACTTACAAAAGAAGCAGGAACAGGGACAAGAGTCCAGCAAAGATAGCAGTGAAGCCTTGTTCTCTAAAGCTCATTAGTGTTAGTGTGATTTACGTAAAAGTCAGAGACAATCATGCTGATTTGCGTCGATAGATGGTGGTGTAGTGCATTATTGGTTACTTAAATAATAAAATGAACAGTGATGCTAAAGCAAGCTAAAGAACTATAAATATTTTACAAATCCAACAGCTTCATTTTTATGTATAAATCTCTACCAAATGCGATGTCCATTAAAAATAATAGTGCAATAAAAAAGTGCGTAATTCTACTTAAAATCTTAAAAAAAAAAACAAAAAAAACAAAAAAAACAGGTTATGTCTCAACCAATGGCAAAACATATTCAAACTTCACATTAAATCAAAGAACAAGCACACAATTGAAAAAGTACAAATAATAATAAAATAAATTTATTAATAAAAAAAATAATAACATTTTGCTAAAATCTCACACAAACAAAATTTTGCACTGCCCCACTTTGCCAGCAAATCAATATCAAGCTCACCGAACAGTAACTCACAAACGTAAACAACTTTAATAAACTGAGCTGTATTTTTACCATTTTTACAGAATGCCCGTGCTGTGGGTGGTTTTGATTGCTTAGAAAAGTAATAACATATCTCTCCTCACCTCAAACAGTACTGGAAATCATGGCTCATTTTATCTTTGTCTGACTGTTTCTTTCCACCTTCTATCATACGCAAGCACTGAGCTTTCTGTGCATTTCTCCATGGTGTAAAACTCTATATAAGCTCTGCCCAGGGAACTGATACAAGCAGATCAGAGACTTAAGGTGAGAATTTTAAGAAATAAGATCTAAGAAATAAGAATTCAGAGGAGAAACCAATAATTGTACTCCTGCTGTAGCTGACTATAAAGACATGTAAGTCAACAAGGCCTTAAAAATCAATTTCATAATTCAGCATAATTTATAATTCAGACGTTTAAGCATCTTTAAAAGTATCAAGCAAATTAGCTGCAAACCATTTAATCAGTCCCTGTAGGGGAGAGTGGGGTAAGTTGAGCCAGTTGGTTGGTTTTATGTTAAGTTAGCTTTAAAAAAAATAAAAATAAATAAATAAATAAAAACATGACTCTTTGTAAAAGGAAATTTGATTATTAAACTAGATTTTAATAGATGTAAATTATCTATAAAATTTCACATGGGTTTGAATCAGATTCAGTCAGATGGTCAGTTTACACCTAGATGGTGCACCCACTAACTCGGGTCAACTCACCCCTAACCTGGGGCAAAGTGAACCACGGGAACAATTTTTTAAATAAGAGGCCATATTTTTAGAACCATCTCTCATAGATACATTCTGATAAATTAAAATAGGAAACATCCTGAAATTACTTTAGATACTTTCTTTGTACTTCTGCTTCATTTTCCCCTTGTCTTGAGGACCACACAAGTAAAAAATGGCTCATCTTACCCCACTCTCCCCTAACCGAATATGTGAGACAATGCAGTACAACAGACTAGCATGTCTGCAGCTCTAACTGATGCAAAAATTTGATTAAAAATAAACATCCAGCAATATTTTAAAGTTTTATTGTGTATGCGATCAAATTGATCTGCGATCTATCCCTTTTTATTTTTGCCACAAGTTTTATGTGTTTATTAGCTGATGATGGACAGGTATAGGGAAGGCTCAGGAATAACTTGACCTTAATTAGACACCCATTTACCTTCAAGAGCTGTATGGTTTAATGAGCCACAATTATTTTAAGGGGTCTTTTTATTACCCACATTCCCTATCTGCCTTTGATGGGGATTTGACATTGCAGAGGGCTAATTAACCTTGATGTACAATCAAAGCCCTCAAATGCAACTGAGGCACTGAACCTCTCACATGAATCACGGCCGATTCAGAAGACAGGGAACTTTCAGTATTGATAAGCAGACACTTAAATGTGCGATTAGTGAAGTGCAGCTGTTGTGTCAGAACACAAGTCACTGTAATGAGAGGAATCTCAGCAGTCAATATGGCAGCTCTATTAAATTATGTTCCCAAGTTTAAATGTAGAGAGTCAAACACCTTTTTGGTAAAGGCATCACTGTTCTTTTTGCTCTAGAACATACATGACCAACCTGAAAAATACAGTTTTGTTATCTGATTTCTGCAAAAAAAATATAAAGCAATGTTGTCTGATTTAAGATTTGCCATAATTTATTAAAACATCTATCAAACATGGTGGACCACACCATTTTGTGCACTATTCTATGCCATTTTATAGCATAAATAGTGAACGTGTTCACACTGCAAATAGTGCACTTCAAATGGATGATGCACTTATTTAACAGAAAAACAAAGTGGAATGTAGGACAATTTATGCACTCAACTGTCACAGCTTTAATTAGGTACCGGAGGGGAAGGGACTATCAGACTCCACTGCTGGATGACAAAACATCCTCATTCACATTCATACACAGATGGCTGAGTACACAGTGCGTACTATAAATGTATAGTAGTATGTCATTTGGGACACAACTTTAAGCATGGCAAGTTTTGGAGACTTGTTTTTTTTCCCTATTCAAGTAGTAGATACTGTAGGTCATGCAATTATAAAAATCTTCTTGGGAGCGTTAAAAAAATGGCTTCTATCCAAATCAACTTAAGTAATTCATCAAACCAACTTTTTAATTACTATTTGAATAGTAATTAGAAAAAAAAAACTTAATTTAATACTTAATATTTATGAGCAATATTAATAGTGCCATTTGCCTAAGTATTTGTGGTCACAAATCAGGTATGGCTTTATAGCAGCTAAAATGTCTGATTAACATCTGTACTTCCTTTCCAACAGCCAGCATGGAAAACAGCTTTTCAGTCAGTCTGTCTTCCCCTTTGGCTTCCATCTAAGATCCATGACACAATTCAGCTTAGCTTTTAATAGCATTAGCATACATAAAATTGAAACTGCACTCCTTTAATAGCATCAGCCCTTCAGTTCAAATGTGCGGGCAGCAGATGTGCTGTGCTAAAAAGCATAAAAGGGCAACATTTTATGAAACTCCTCACGAAGATCTTTCACTGTGAGACTGAGAGAGCCATGAATATCTTTCTGAATGACATTTTCTGCACAATACTTCACCGGAACTTCACTGCATAAATTTACACACTGATGTGCACCTCTGTGTGTGACTGCAGATCCCACAAGAAGTTTCCCTGGAAGCTCTGTATCCATTGCCACTGCCGTTACCTTCATTTGTGGGGTGCAAGTACAGCAAAACGAGTAAGTTTCAAACTCAACTTTAAAATTCTATGGTGACTACCAGTGTCATCAATCAAAGGTTTGTATCAACTTGCTAATTACAGTGAAGCTAATATGCCACTTTATTAAAACATCACAATAATCCACACTCCAGTCCATCAATTAATGACTATGAAGTAAAAAGCTGCATGTGTATCATGTATATAAGAAACAAATCAATCATTAAGGTGTCTTAACAGTAAATCGTTGCTTCTGGCCAAAATATCAGTCCATAATTCATAATAACGCTCCCTTGAGGAAAAATATCTCACTTGTTGTCCTCTAACATTAAAATTCACCAACGTATTTGTTTAAAATTGTTTTGGACTGTTTTCACTTTTAAACCATGCTTGCTCTGGGCATATTTCTATCGTGACTCAGACAAGATGACTTTTCCACTGGTGAAACCAAAATTATAGATAGAGGACTCATATTTTAGCTGGAAGCAACAGTTTGAAGTTAAAAACATCTTGTTGAATTTATTAGGCAAGGCAAGTTTATTTATATAGCACATTTCAGACACAGTGGTAATTCAAAGTGCTTTACATAAAAGGATGTGAAATAGTTATTAAAAAATAATAATAATTATTATTATTATTATTATTATTAACAACACAGCTTTTGGTTCATATAACTTTAACTGTTCGACTGCAGTTAAGTGGATTACTTGTGGATTATTGTGATGTTTTTATCAGCTGTTTGAACTGTCAATCTGACGGCACCCATTCACTGCAGAGGATCCACTTGTGACCAAGCGATGTAAGGCTAAATTTCTTCAAATCTGTTCCAGTAAACATTACAAACTCATCTACGTACATATCTTAGATGGCCTGAGAGTGAGTAAATTTTCAGCAAATTTTCATTTTTGGTTGAACTATTCCTTTAAGTACAACCCACTACCTAAGCATGACTTGAAAGTATTTTTTTTAAATAAAAATATTAACATAGCATTTGATTGCCACTAATAATAACTAAAATCTGCATGGTGAGTTTCATTATTCTACTTATTCCCTTTAAGACCATTTCTGGTAACAGCCTTTTAAGGTCTGTCGACTGACTGTATTTCTGCACCATCAGCTCTTTCTGAGTCAGGTTTCAGATCACTTCGAAGGCTTGTATAGAGTCACTTCTGTCATATCTTCAGACACCGCACATTACCTTCATCTCACTGATCCTGACATCTGACCATCCTCTTTGCTATCAGTGGAACAGAACATTCATCTATGTGCCCGTCTGAAGCTCCACACGGCAACTTTAGATATTCACCTCCTCCTCTGGCTTCTGAAACAAAATTCACTCTCTTTACCAACGCATCTAAAACCCCTAATGTTTATTCCTACTTTATTAACTTCATGAACGTAAAAACAAGCTAATATTTCCATAACTATGTTATCATCATAAAATCGGCATTAAGATTTTATGATGAGCAATGTAATAATATGTGATAATAATGCTTGGTCATAATGTGCAATGAGCTGTCCTGTCTGTAGCTTTCACTTTAAATTCGTTAGTAATTTAACTTGTTCACACTATGCCACACATATTAGCTTTCAAGATTTATAGAGCTCTCTAAAGCAGTTTACAACACATTAAACCCTCAGTAAATCCATAGAGCAGTAAACACTACCATTTACTGACTGATTAAATGCCATTAAATGCCTATTGGCTATACAGCACAGTTACAGCACTGATGCCTTCATAAAGTCAGCAGTAAATTTATTAGCAGCAGTTCTGGATGACAGCAAAATCAATTGCCCTCTTGATCAAAATCACCCAATCGATCATAATGACCAGAGATCTGAGATAAAACTGCAAGACTGATGGTTTACAGCTAAAGGCGGTGCGAACAGGACTGCACCAATTTCCACTGGCACTGAGTGCTACACAAAACTAATTTCTTTGGCAAATAGAACACCGCTGTCTTATACAATCTAGTTCAATACCCCATCTACACAGAGAATGAATGACGTGACAAAACTAAAATGCCTCCATTATAATCAACAAACCCGTTTTCAACAGAAGTGTTACAGTTTATATTCACTCAGAGAAGACTGATAACCTAAAGATGCCATTTATGGTGTTTATTAATTCCCAAACATTTTATTGTAGCATTATCCCAGATGTTACTTCCAATTCTATTATGAGTTGGCCCTGATTCTTTTGTTTTCATATTCGTTTAGATCAAATTTAAATTGAAAGACCTTCAATGATCATTATTTCCCCTAGTGCACCATATATTCTCTCACCTTGCCAATACCAGCCCCTCTTATATGATTTGATATGACAAACGCATTTACCAACATGCTGTAGGCTTTAGAGACATCCATTTCAGACTGAAATTCTCCACACTTGTACTATCTTAATATGTAAAGATAAAAAAAACTATTTTTATTTAAAGTGGTAATAATCTAAAGAAAAAAGACATTTTGTTTTTATTCAAAGTTAAAGAGCTGATAATACAGAAATACAAGCTCTTTAAACAGCTGAGATATACTAAAAAGGAGTTGAAGACAGCATGTTCCCTTTTAAATTTTTAATACACAGTTTGACTAATTTGCATAAACCATTTTAGTCCGGAATCCAATGATCACCACATTAACAGAAATAGAATATTTAAACTTTAGTTATGGAGGCTATGGGTTACTTTAAAATTTATGTTTTTCGTTTGCAAACTCAGTTTAAAATATCCTGAGGAAAAAAAAAGAGAGGGAAGCTAATCTGAATTTAGACATAAATTTCATATTAGCCAGAGTATTTAATGACTAAATAGGTGTGAAAAACCCTGTAGCTCCATGAACTGCATTCAGTGGAAGTAAATGGTCAGAAAGTCTGAAAAAGAAAACAGTGTATGATAGATGTGGGAAAACCTCTTATCTTGAGATGAGAATGTCCCACAGGTTCACTGTTATTATTCCATACGGCATATGGTGATTTTGTACCGCACACCAGGGTTCAGACTCCAGTATTTCCATCCCTCTACAACACAGAAAAACAAGAGTCACACTTTAAATGTTAATTACAATCTGTTAATGCCCAACCAACTCATAAACAGCCAAATTCTTGTGTTTTCTGTTTGTTTATTTTTTCCACTTTTTTGTTTTGTTTTTATTGGCCAAACATTTTAAACAATGCTGTATTTATTCAAGAGAGTGAGACACAAAATATGTATTAAAAGATAAACGTTGCCCAACAACATATTTAGTAAAAAAAGAGAGAGCAAGCATACAAATCATGTATGCTCAAACAACCTGCGCAAATAAATTAAGCACATTTCTCAGCATTACAGCTCTCAACAGGCACAGATCCCAACGGGCTTCATCCACATGTTGGAGAACAGACAGCTCTGAGCAGAGTGATAATGATATCAGAGGCATTTGTGGCCTCAGCCAAAGTGTAAATTATCAGGCAACTGCATTAAAATCTATGAAATCCATTAAAGAGTGGCTAAATCAAATGAAAACTGCAGCAAATGCCTAATATGAAGTCAATGGGTTAGTTGTAATGTTTCATTTTCCAAATCTAATCACCCATCTGCCACAGAAAAAGTACAAAATATTACTAGAGGCAGGCCAAGGATTTAAAGCATGATGACAGGGGAAAAAATGTTAAATAAATCCCTGATGTAATGTGATCTCTTCATGAAAATCCTGTCATCATTTATTCACCCTCATGTCATTCTTCTTCTGTGGAACATAATATAAGATATTAAGCATTATATCCCTGGTTTAATGTGATTTTATCTATCAGTTCATTAGAAATTCAAAAGTGATTTCCATCTGAATTGTCTAAACCCACCCAAGCGCACCACATAGTTTTATGAAGAATTTAAAGAAAGGAACTGACACTGCGGATCCTTGTCTTTAAATTTTAAGAATAAGCATTGTTAATTTATGATGTTCAAACCCCATGTATATTTAAGAAATGACTTGTATTACTCAGAGCTGCTTATGCTTTTCTGTCATTGGACATCCTATGATCCTCACTGAATGGCGAGAACTAAAGTTGTTTAACATGATGTAAACTTTCTTTCATTTCTGCATCAGCAAAAGTCAGGCCATAGGAAGGGCATCTCTGGGGTGTTTGCAGCGGCTCATTTAGCACAATCAACACTAAAGATCTTTACTATGACAAAGACTGCTTTGCTTCAAAACAGCAGTGACTACTAAACACAAGCACGGCAACTCTGGCTGTAGCCCAGCTAACGGCTGTGAGGAATCCCGGTGAGGAAACAAAGAGAAATGGATGTGAGTGCATGGGCAAGAGTAATGGTGATCCAGCTCTCTTGTGTAGCTTGCTGTGTTGACTTGGCAAAGGTATATAGCGGATCAAGAAGAGCTCAAATTTACATGATGATAGTGTATGTCTGAAAATAACAGATGGAAAAAGAGGAACCCAATAATGGAACCCAAGTGCTTGCAGTCATGATCAGCACAGAGTGGGTGCTCCTTTAAAAGGCCACTGGATGGGGTCATATATAAGCCAGTTCATCTTCAGTTGAGTGACAGCAACATGGCAATGAAAGAACAAGTTGCACAAAAAAAGAAAAAATCATTATTTAGCTGCTGGAAATAAGAAAGGAAACCCTGGACTAAAGCCTTCAGTTTAGAACTATAAATTAGTAATGCAGTGCACATAATCAATCAGCTTTCCACCAGAGCAACAGTGTCATGTATCAGAGTTGATAGAGGAGACCAGCGTTGTGATAAATATTCATGTACGTCATCAGGCCAAAAACAGGCCAGAGGCCCTCTATCGAGTTTCATATCAAAGTCTCAACAGGTGCTGCAACTCATACATATGTACTCATATATAGCTGTTTTTTTTTCTTATAAATTTAATAAAATTCCTAGTTAATTATTTAATTAAATTTAATTATGTAAGAAAATGCAATACAAAAAAAAACTGTTTACAAAATAATTATCATTGTTTATGACCTATTTTTCATTGTATTCTAATAAATAAGTTTATGACACCAACATTTCATATACCAGTGAAATTTCACAATTCTAGATTCCAATTTCAATATCACAGCAAAAATACTAGTTTAACTAAAAAAAAAAAAAAGTTTAATAAAGTTCGAACATAAAATAAACAGTCAGCGATAAAATAAAATCTAATAAACAAAGTAAAAGAAATAGAATAAAGATAAAATATATGGAATTGATTACAGTATTCAAATGTATAATAACACTGCATAGTTTTCACTGTATAAATTAAAGATAGATTAATACTTATTAAAGCTATGAACTTGTTTGATTAATTTTACAGAGAAAAGTAGACCTAATGCATGGATTTAATATACTGACACAGATCCAATTTTCTCCCAACTGTTTACATTTAATTATGACACAACCCACAGGCTTTTTGACATAACTTTGGGTGTATTTGTCCGTTAAAGTGCGATAAGATGCAAACGAGAACCCAAAACAAACAGGCCACAAGTACTAAATTGAGTTCTCTTTTGCATCTTCTCCCACTGGAATGGTTTAAAATCACTTGAATGTTTAAATTTGCAAGACTTAAAAACACATGCAAATGGTAAACTTTTGTGACGATGCAGTCAGTGACAATTCCATAGATAGATAGATAGATAGATAGATAGATAGATATTTGAATTAACATGTGTGAGTTGGTATAAAGACCTCTTAGCAATGCAGGTATTTCTTTCCATGACACTTATTAAAAATGATCATGGTTATACCATTTTTTGTACATGTACTATGATAATACCACATTTTTTGGGGACAAGTACATAGTACAACTAACAATGAGGTACCTGAAATTTGTATAAAAATAAAAAAAAGTTACCATCAGATAAATCATTAAACCATGGTACCAGTCTAACCTAACAGTTACTGCTGTTCCTCAATGTCTTGATTGCCAGGGAAGCCACACTGATAAAATGTAAGCCACTCTACATAAGAGCATATGCCAAATGAATAACTGAAAAGCACTGAACGCCTGGACTCCAAGGTGCCAAACACATCTTAAAACCCCAATAAAAAACACACACACACATCAGTATGGAGACACACATGCAACACTAATCACATTAGCACATATGGCACTCCATATAAATGCCCAGGGAACCACATATTACTGTGGAGTGTGCTACCAAAACAGGAAAACAGGCAAAAAAATGTAACAACCTAAGCTGCTATGTGGCTTATTTACATAACCATGTGAACACGGCACAATACAAAAAAAATGATAAATTCAGGTTTTAAACAATGAGTCATTCAAGGTGCACACACATTTCTTTTAAAGGATCATACGGTCATGGAGAACAATCAATGACCTTGAAATCCTGTCGTTTGCACAAGTACGTCCATTTTCCGTACAGAACAAAAGGGGAATGGAGAGAGAATAATGAGTAAAGACCACTGAAGCTCGTTTGTGGGCAAAACATGAGTGCAGTAAAGAAAAGCTGTGTGGCTTCTCCTTGATGAAATAACAGAGGAGGTCAAGGATAGGTTTTAGACTGCAGAAAAAGATTTATAAATGTGGGAGTGCTTGCCACTGTGGGGATGTCAAAAAAAAGATATTAATTATTAATTAATGTCAATAAATGAATAATTTGAATGATTAAAGGAGACCCTTGCTTATTTCTGCTTAACTTGTACTAAATCCGGAATATTCCTAGAACCAGCAGAATTTTTACATGTTAATTTATTAGCTATGCTAACAAATACCTAATTCTATTTCATTTATAATTAAACGAAACCAAGAAATGGGAGTTATAATAGAAACTAATTTATGGCATATGTTTATGCATAGCTTATGCTAATATATCAACTGAAGCTCATGCATATTAGATGTAAAATTCATCACATTCAGTTCTACTAACATATTCTCTAAATGGGTCTTCATTCTTTGATCTATAGATTTAAAATTTAGATTAAAATTGCAGAGACTCTATTAAGCACTGAGAGGTGCTCACCAGAGTACAAAAAGAAAAAATGTCAACACAAATATGAACTGGCAGTATATAAGTGAGAGCGAGATAAGTTGACACAGTGATGAGAGTTATCCATTTCCGTTCCAGACAGCAGCTGTCAGAGACACAATATCACCTAGTGTTTCCTATCAGCTATCAGCCATGACAGAAAATATAAATAAACTCATGCATGTAGGATGATCCATGCGACCGCTGGCCTTCCTCTTGTGTACACTCTACGGCATGTCCGTCAGAATCTCATAATACATTATTGACTTTATTGACTTTTCACAGACTCCTTGCCTTGACTTGGATTTCTATGTACATATTATATTATCTAAGGGTGGATTGGAGTATTATATAAAGGGCACATATCTGGGTTTGTATTGTTCTCTTGATATTGTGCTGTGATGTGATGCAATTTTCACAGCATACAATAGTATTTTCAGTCCTTGTGATCCTTACTGAAACATTCAATCTCATTTTTCATACGCAGCTTGTCAAACAAGCATTAATTCTTTCACCAAAATTGCTAAAACAAATTCCTTTGTTGAATAAACATCTCATTAGTCATGTCACATTTTTTGTTTACCAAACCATTTCAAGCAGCTTTACAGAAAATCATGACAGTAATGTTTATAATATCTTAATATCTTCATGCTTTTATCCTCATGTTTAGCTGATTAGAGCTGGGTGATAATATAGTTTACATTTTGCAATGATAAAGCAATCAAGCAGTTGAGAATTGCTATATAGTATATATCACCCTACGTGAGTACACTGTATGTATATAGTACACTGTATGTATATACTCATACTCAACAATCATGCAGTTGAAATTCACTAAATATATCACTTTACATGTCTGAAATAAACAAATATAGGCAGAAAAAGGAGCAAATTATTACCATTGTAACAGCTACAGTATACAGTAATACTCATCTTAATGACCAAAGAAATTAAGCGAGAAATACAACGGCTACTCTTGATTTGTGCTTTTTGTATTTACAAAATTTTAAACAGACGTACTTTAATCCTGAAATTGCTTTTAAATACTCCCACTGATTTCAGAGCTACTCTTCAAAATGCAATACACACAGCAGTGAAAACCACTCATGCTTAAGAACAGCATAATTGCTTTGCACCAGCACTGGATCACGTCAGCACCACTGCCGCTCAGCAAACACCGCCTGACACCGAACTATGCGTGGTGCTACATTACAGTGGAGGGCTCTCACCTATTACTAGCGCTGACAGTACGGCAAAACGACAACGCTCCCCTAAAGCAGCCTGCAGTGACAGCTCTGCAGTCACAGTCAGCAAATACACTGCATTTAAATGCGTGAAATCCCGGCTCTGCATCTCACTGAGCCATTCTGGCAGGTCTTCAGAGACGTGTGGGACAGTCTTCCCACTCTGAGGGAACCATAATGATAAGTCTGTGTGCAGGGACATCAATTATTCATTTGTGGAATGTGAAAATGTAATGCAATCGTGCATAAAGAGCTCTTTAAAAGAAAAGAGAAGAAGCAGCATCAAGAAAGATCTGTACCTGTGGGGTAGGACTGACTTTCACATGATGTGAACTGACTTTAAGAATGTATAACTCTTCTAAAAACTGTGTTAAGTTTTTGAGCAAGAACAAAATGAAAATTCAATCTATTTTTCCAACAACAAAAAAGCAAAATGGGGGCAAAGAAACAATGTCATATTCTTGTAGCTTAAGGATTTATGAGAGGCTGTTGACATGAGAGTCTCAGGTTCTAATTCAGGAAGGGTCAAGCTTTGAAATAAAAGGTCACAGAGAGCGGTGCTTTTACAAAGTGTGCTAAAATACTTAGCCCTATTTCCTCTACTGTAAAAATAAAGCACACAGTTGGCAGCATAAGAAGTTCAGCATTTAACAAGGGTGCCATTTACTTGAGCTATAACACCTCTCTATTGCAATTAGAGATTTTCTTTGCAAGTAAATGCTCTTTGTAAATAATGAACAGGACAGACAAGAAAATTAACAAAATAAAAAAAAAAAAAAGAAAGACAGACATAAATCAAACCCTTCACTAAGAGCGAGAGAGTGTGGCCTTAGGTCAACAAACATACTTTCTGCAAACATGTAAACATGTATTCTTGGCCAAAGCATTGGAGGTTTTAAAGGTATAGTCCACACATAAATGAAAATTAAATTACCTCATGATTTACTCACCCTCAAGCCAAGCTAGGAGTATATGACTTTCTTCTTTCAGACGAAAAACAATCGGAGTTATATTAAAAAATGTCCTGGCTCTTCCAAGCTTTCAAGTGGCATTCCAGCGGATGACGTAGGACGTAGGCTAGCATAAGCTCCAGTGAGCATATGCTTGTCTCATGAGAACCAAGTTTTATTTACAGAAAAAAAAAAAAAACAGTCTCCTCTCGGCATATATCGAAATCCTCAGACATCTTTCTTTACAAATCCTCACCTTCGATTCCATTTAGAAGGCCTTTATTAATCCCCCGGAGCCGTGTGGAGCACTTTTTATGATGGTTGGATGCACTTTGTTGGACTTCAAAATCTCAACACCCATTCACTAAAATAATGCTGATTGTATTTGTCTGAAAGAAGAAAGTCATATACACATAGGATGGTTTGAGGGTGAGTAAATTGTGGTGTAATTTTCATTTTTAAAAAGTCCCATTTTACCTAACATGCATATATGTGTAATTATGGTTGTAATAAAATCTTAGTATTTAAAGGGGGCGCTAGTCTGTATGACTGAACTGGATGTGTTATGGTGCATTCACACCATGTTGCAAATTTACTGTAATTACTAGATGACAACCCAGATGTTCTACTCGGATGTGTTCATGTCCTTGCAATTATAATAAAACAATAAACTTGTAATTAGCTTATTTAACAAGATGTAACTAGCTAAATTAAACTGTATTTTATGTCTTTTGTTAATTTTCAGATTCATCTTGCATTAAGACATTAACAACAGATAATAGAATAATTATAAAACGGAAATATTATACTTCTGAAGCCACTGATGTTTTGAGCGTTTCCATATGACGTTTCAGTGGTCATGTAATAAAAGGCAGAGCTCTGAGGAAATTCAGTGTTTACAAGTTAAAGATTTCTGTGAGGACATGAACACTTACAAGTTGGAATTTTTTTTAGTTCTGGCATAGCATGAAAGCACCTTTATTTAGGGAGCTAGCTAACTGTAGTTGCATAGCAAGACATGACTCATACTGTTGACAGTAGTTGACAACATTTTAAATTAATTCCTGTTGAAAAAACTAAGAATCCAAAGTGTACTTTGTCTTATGATTTCTGTTCAGACAAATTCCAGAAAAAGGAACATTGCATGAGAAATCGAGCTTGTCCAGCTAAAAGAGCTTATTCAGCTAAAAGGACGCATCATCTACAGAATGTTTCAAGTCTTAAGTGACCTTCTGGATGCTGGAGGGAAGGGGTGGAAAGACAAATATTATGTCCTGACCTACGGCATGCATAATTCTGTGCTCTCATATTTAGACTAAATGTAGAATTGTCACACAGGAAGAAGGGCTGTGACAATGCCCTGCTGACGCAGCAAATAAAACGGCAAATTACCCCAGTAAAACACTAGGGAGTACTTCGATAGCACTAGCACAGTGCAAATAAATATATGTAAACTGAAGATAGACATGGAAAGAGAAACAGAATAACCCTAGTGTTGAAAGAAAGTTCTAAGTTAAGGAAAAATCGAAACAGCGATATCACACAGTCCACAGCTACAACTAGTTAAACATTTTCACTAGTGTGCTTTCAAAGAAAAACTGATAATTGGGCTACTAGGAACAATTTTACTGTTATTTTGAAGAAGACAGGTATTTGAGATAAAATGGTCAAAGTTGCCTTAATAAACCCAAATCACGAGAACTCTACCTTGCTTTTAAAATGCTGGCTGGTGTAGGCCTATGTAACAAATGAACAGAATCATTAGAACTCCAGTTAGAGAATAACTCCAAGACATGCAAGGCCTCAGGCCAGTTGAGTTCCTTGGACAGACAGCCATCTTGAAAAAAAGATGGCAGGGAGAGGAATTAAGCCTGAAATGTATTTGGTTGCTCTCTGACTTTTCAAGCTTTTTAATGACGTGCACAACATGTTAAGATTTCTGTACCAAATATTATTATTTTTTTTTTTTGTCAAATATAGCTTTTCTGTAATAATTCAGGCCTTTTTTATTTCTAGTGTCTCCGCGTATGGCGGTATACACTCACTGGCCACTTTATTAGGTACACCTTGCTAGTACCGGGTTGAACCCCCTTTTGCCTTCAGAACTGCCTTAATTCTTCGTGGCATATATTCAACAAGGTGTTGGAAACATTCCTCAGAGATTTTGGTCCATATTGACATGATAGCATCACGCAGTTGCTGCAGATTTGTCGGCTGCACATCCATGATGCGAATCTCCCGTTCCACCACATCCCAAAGGTGCTCTATTGGATTGAGATCTGGTGACTGTGGAGGCCATTTGAGTAAAGTGAACTCATTGTCATGTTCAAGAAACCAGTCTGAGATGATTTGAGCTTTGTGACATGGTGCATTATCCTGCTGGAAGTAGCCATCAGAAGATGGGTACACTGTAGTCATAAAGGGATGGACATGGTCAGCAACAATACTCAGGTAGGCTGTGGCGTTTAAACAATGCTCAATTGGTACTAAGGGGCCCAAAGTGTGCCAAGCAAATATTCCCCACACCATTACACCACCACCACTAGCCTGAACCATTGAGACAAGGCAGGATGGATCCATGCTTTCATGTTCTTTACGCCAAATTCTGACCCTACCATCTGAATGTCACAGCAGAAATCGAGACTCATCAGACCAGGCAACGTTTTTCCAATCTTCTATTGTCCAATTTTGGTGAGCCTGTGTGAATTGTAGCCTCCGTTTCCTGTTCCAGTTGTTTGTTGACATATACTGAGCATGAAATTTCTCCAAATGGCTCATTTTGTGAGTGATTGGTTTCAATGATTCAGACTGATTCCAAACAATTGTACAATTCACGCTGGTTTTACCAATTGTTTAAAATGAACCAACTCAAAAGAATGATTCACTCCCGAATCGGACATCACCTGATTCTAAACATCTGGTGAAAATACTGAATAATGAGGACTTGATTGCTGATATATTACAGGGAAAATGTGCCGTTGCAGCTATTTGAATCAGTAAAACAGTTTCACTACTGATTTTTTTTTTTTTTTTTTTCCCAAATTATAAATTCCATTCATGGCTCATGGTAAATGTAGTTAAACTTCGCACTTGGATATTCATATATTTAGCATTGTTAAAAACCTGTTTCTTTACATTGTAATGCAAAAATGTATTGTTTTTGCCATGTAGTTTGTACATGACAAATTGTTTATAAAATACATATATTAAACATTAACAGCAGACATTATATATAAAACAAAAAGTCCACACATAATCAAATAATCTGTCCACCTAAATACCGCCAAATATAATGTTAATTTCATAGGCTAAACAGTAATTAATCAGGTGTGAAGCATGATTTATTCTCCTGTATCCACAATTTGCTGATTATACTGTGAGAATCTGCATTAAAGTGAGGCTGGCCTCTGATTCTGCAACCTCTGCAAAATAACAATAGGCAGAGATGGAGGAATTACAAAAAGCCTTTGGTGTGTGGATCTCTCAGTGCATTTAAGAGTATTACAGTATAACAACAAAGGTCTGAAGAGTGTCCGTAAACACATACTTTATGGCTAGTAATCAGACTTCCAGATAAATTATGAATACTTCTGAATTATTCAGTTCATTAACCTTTCTCATACAACATTTAGATCTAGTCCTCAAATTTGACTGGCCAAGTGACTTACCACCAGCGGAGTAATGAAGAGCCAACACGTTCTCACCCAACTCGTCACATATTGACGCTTGGTCAGGACCCCTTGGCGTCGCTTTTTGACGCTCAAGGTACCCCTTAAGCATCATTTTTTCAACGCACAGGGGTATCCTTTTTGCGTCACTTTTCGACGTGCAGGGTCCTCCATTGTTTTCAGTTCTTTGTCTTAATTTAATGGTTTGCATGCATTTGTATTAAATGGAATTAATTTTCTATAAATTTATACTTTCATTGGAGCACGTAACCCCACCCCTACCCTAAACCTACCCACTTCTGAACAATATACAACATGTAAACAGTATATTCACGTAAAAAGTACAGGTATTTATTGCAAAAACCGACCATAGAAAGCAGTATAAAAGCATTGCAAACAAGTCGTGTTGCATTCCAAGTCTTCTGAAACCATACGATATCTTTATGCGAAGAAAAGAGTAAAACATAAGGTTTTAATCACTGAAAATGATCCAGCTCCGTTAACGCGCTCACATCTCATTCAAAAAGATACCGTAGCATGAGTAATCGGTCACGAGACACACAAGAGCCAATAGCATTTCATAACCATGACGTATGGCTTCTACTGGTGGCATTTTTTGAATTTGCGCACAGTCTCAAACTGCACACAGAATCTGTGCCCGGTTGCATAAAGCACCTTAAGTGTAATTTTCCCTTAAGATCGCCCTTAAGTTTCCCTTACAATTAAGGGCGTTGCATAAAATATCCCTTAAATGACACTTAAGGGTTTCTTTAGGTGAAACGTCATAAACCCTTAGAATTTCTCTTAAGTATCCCTTAAAGCCCATTAAGTGTTGCATAAAGCCCCATAACTGTCATTTTCCTAAGTATAACCAAAGTCCCTTTAAGGCAAGTCATGTCACTCGGCGGCCATCTTTGAAACGCCTCTCGGGCATGCAAGTGCAGCCCCCTATTACTTTGTATGGGGAAACATAAAATTCTCCCAAACTGTTCACTAAGCTTACGATTAAATTTCATATTTGAAATCGCCAATGAAATCTGACAAGAACTGTGTCATAAATGTAGTTTCTTTTGCTCAAATAGCGTTATAAAAAGCTTACTTTTGAGGCTAGATCAGCCAGTGCGCATGCGCAGTCCTAAGCGCACGTCTCAGAGCGTTGACTGTTTCTATAGTAACCGGGACGCTTCTAACGGCAGCTGCAGTAACGCGCTGACTTCACTGATTAGCGATTGGCTCTTTCATTCAGAAGGCGGGGCTTCTTGCGATTGAGCGGCCATGAGGGTTGCATTTTTCCCCATTCAAAACTATACGAGTGACACGTCTTGGGTATTCTACAGTCTTTGGTATAACCAGAGCCGTTGAGAAACAGAGTTGCGACACGCTTTGATCTCGCCGCACGGTCACGTGGTTCACGGAGCTCTCAATAGTTCCAAACAACTCCGTGCTGTCAATATGTTTGAATGGGTTTAAGTAGGATAGACAGCAGTTTCACTATATTTGCAGCAATTTCTAGTGATTATTAACACATCATGTGCATTGATTATGTATTGATAACTACGCTGACTACGTTTAACAATCGCATTTTATTCTGGGGAGTGGTGAAGAGACAGCATTAATATTTTTTCTAATATGCTTATTATTTATATTACAATTAGTGTAGTATTTAGGGTTAAAATAGAGAAAATGTTTTTAAATTCCAGTGCAAAGAGGCAAATTAGAGGCGTTTGGTGGCCAGAAAAATACTATTCCTATGTAATGTCATGGTTTAACCACTAGATGCCCGTATGGCTGTTTATTAAATATAGCATACATATATTTAGCTCTACTCTAGTTGTAAAGAGTTTTACCGGTCATAATAGCTTATTTATTTATTTTATGTTTTGCATTGTATATTTAGACATTATCAAACACTCAGTGTTTATAAGTTTCGCTTTTTTTTTTTAAATGTTGAATTTAAAAAGATTAATTACGCACATCCCAGTATTATTTTATGACATTTATGTAAGAAGACAATATAAGTGAATGTTAAAAAAGGCCAGCAAATACGGAATTTAACCCAATAATTTTTTTTAATAACGTTTAAAAAAAAAAAAAAAAAAAAAAACACAAGGCAACCAACTGCATTCAGGGAAACTCTTTCTTGTATTCCTTTAATGAGCAGTCTTCATTGAAACTCATTCAACTTCCTACAGGGAGAGAAAGATTACAGAAAGTCTAAAAACTTAAAAATATGACAACTAGCATCTGGTTATGATTGCTATTAAGGTGTTTCTCATGTTATCTAACTGCAAATATAGCATAACTGCCTATTATCTAAAAATAAACATTAACTATAATGCGTTTCATAAAATACAACTACTGGCCAGATTTCCGAGAAGTAAACTAATATGTTAAAATGACAAAAACTGCTGTAATTTCCTCAACTTTCTGGCAAGTGTGCTTGAGAAACACTGAAATGAATGGGCTTCAGTGCTGGAACTATTGGCTGCTCCATGACACGCTTTACTTCCGCATTCCTCAGTTCCTATGGAAGCCTATGGGAGTGTCTCAACGGCTCTGGGTATAACATAATGTATGGAAAATGTCACCTTAAAGGTGCTGTATGTAGGATTGACGGTTGAACTAGGTATTGCAGTCCAAATTCAAAATATTGGAGAGGGTTTTTTTCACCTGGCCCCTCCTCCTCAGACTTGATGCACACGCAGGTGGCCAGATTAAGGACACCAAGAGGAACAGAGCACATGACGATGAATGACATGAAATACGCTGTGTTTTCCGTCAACTGGCAACCCGGCGTGCTGAAATACAATTGGGTAAACTGGCAGTGGGCGGGTCTCACAAACCAAAACAGAGACCGACATTCCGGGCCAGAACGCACATTTTCAAAGGAGAATAACTGACTGTAGAATTGCTTTTCAGATAAACAAGTATGTTAACTTAGCATGTTTCTTAAATATCTGCAAACATACACTCTAAAAAATGCTGGGTTGTTTCAACCCAATTTTGGGTCAAATATGGACTAACCCAACTTTTGGGTTAAAAATGTAATGTAAAATTTTAACCCAACAGCTGGGTTAGTCCATATTTGACCCAAAATTGGGTTGAAACAACCCAGCATTTTTTAGTGTATTATGGTATTTTTATGCTTTAGTAGAGTGAAAAACTTACATACAGCACCTTTAAGTGTTAAAAAACGAGCAGATTCAATCCTAAAGTCTTCTACAAGACACAATCGGCCGCTTTATAACAGATTTTAATTTAGGTATTTACTCACATTAATCAAAATACATACAGCTAATAGCTCAAACGTGAGTGCGTCATGCAAGAACACAAAATATTCTATAATATTTTATTCCTGTATTTTCCTACATATTACCTGGAGATGACTTGAAAAACACACATAAACCATATATTGTCGCAATCGTGTGTTTATTGTGTTTACATTTCTGCCTTTTATTCAGTGATCGCTGCTGTATTCCATCATAAAATACTTTTATGAGTCCGGATTGGACTTTCAGCGGGACAGCGCTCTCCGGCTTCGAGTATGAAAGAAACATACACTGCATGGGAGTGTTTAGCGCTTCATAATGTTCACATCGCCTCGTTTTGCATACGAATAAAATCTATATTTAAATCCAAAGAGATAAGATTTTTCGTATCCAAAACAAGACGAAATGTGGCAGACGCTCTGCAACAAAACAGTATAAAATGAAATTCATGATTAATTGTCTATTAATGCTAATTTATAAGGAAACTCTGTCACTAATTCCTTTTCAACATAATGTATTTTATTTAGAGTATGTTTTGATATGTTTCACATTTGAATGCAAGTTTTCATGTCGAAGTTCAGAAAAAAAGTGTCAAAGCAAAAAATGCTTACACAAAGATTGACTTCTCATGTTTTATTTAAGAGCACATAGCAATACCGAAATGCATTTTTTAGTAAGTCCAAAACTCAAGCCAACATTAACACACAAACACTGAACAAACCGTGACCGCTCACTGAAACACACAAGCCCTTGCTGTATGAAACATGCAGACTTTGTGGAACAACACACAGGTGACCAGACATATTCAGTTAGCAGGTCCGCTCTGCCTCTCGAGACCATTTGAATGTTTGTATCTGTGCTGTAAACAATCTCAGCATAAATAATGGTGTAGAACCTGGCACTGCAAAGACCCCTGTGGGAGTTAGTGGTGCAGTTGTCTCTGCTCCGGAGACTTTCCCAGCCAAGATAATCGCAGACCCTGTTATCCCAAGCCGGCCCCCTGAGCTGAGGTTATGTTTCTGAACTGTGGAGGTGAGCCTTCTAATGTTTGGTTCAATATTCATCAAAAAAAAAAAAAAACAAAAAAAAAACACAATGTGCTCAGAGCATGCTCTTACACAAAGTTACCCTCTAACGTGCATACAAAACATTTTCTAGGAAGTAAAGGGAGAAAAAAAATCAAATTCTATTCTCTGAAAATCTCCAAGCTAGGCTGCTGGCTAAACGTTCAGTTCACAAGTTTTCTCTGACTCAGTGTGCATCAGGACTCTCAGCTTTGTGGAAATCATGGTATCAGAACTCTGACTTGTGTGACCGATTATTCTGCTGCTTTAAACTCCAGAAAAATAAACTCTAATATTTACATTGCTGCATTTATTGCTGGTTTGAAAAACAAAGTACAAAAGCTTTATTGGAAAGGACCATTAATTATTTTCCACCAATTTAAAGAACACACATTGAGGGTAGAATTATTAGATTTACTTTGAATCGGAAACTGTTAAATCAGCACTGTATTTGAACCGCAGCCAAGAAACTTGAACAGAGTGAAAAAAACTACAGAACAACTTCTTAGTAATACAAAAGTACAAGGAAAAAGGGAGCACATGAAACAAAGAGGTGGACATCTAAAAAAAGCAAGGTAATAAAAACATGCTGACAAAGGGGTCCAAAGAATAAAGTCTTTGAGTCATAGTCCTGAGCTGTCTGGAAGCTGTGCTAGCCGACAATGTGTCAAGAGAGAGAGGTGATCAGAGCAGATGTGATCTGGGAAATGAGCCAGCGGCATGTCATTTATTATACACTTTACTTTGCCTTTTAATAAAATATTGAAAACCAGGAAACTAGTAATGTTAACTAAAAGAACATGATAATGACACCAGTGATGGGAATAACGGCGTTATTTTTTTCAGCAACGAGTAATCAAACAAATTACTGTTTCACGCGTTACAACGCCGTTACCGTTACTGACAATAGAGACAGATCGCGTTTAGGCCACGCCCACACCGGGAAGCTGCCTCCTTGTCATTTCTGACTTATAACAAAAAACAGAGCAATGCCTAAAAGCCGCTATGTGACAAGGTGTACAGTAAACAAGCTAAAAAACCCAGAACTACGTTTTTATAAGCTGTCGACCCCAAAAAACGAGCGTTTAGGGCACAAATAGTTGTAGAATTTCACGTTGGGCCCTTCAGTCGGATCATTTCTCAAACAAAAGGAAGGTTAGGAAAAGGGGCACTGACAGACCAATAAAATTTAGTTTCTTAATATATCTCCTCCTCTCAGATTCACATCGGGAGGTGAAATAATCCTTTGACATGGATAAAAATAATGAATGGTCTTGTCGCCGATTACGTTTCCCGCCGGTGGGCGTAGTTCTCCGAGTAATATGACACATTGCGCTCTACTTTGTGTCCTAAACGCTCGTTTTTTGGGTCGACAGCTTATAAAAACGCAGTTCTGGGTTTTTTAGCTTGTTTACTGTACACCTTGTCACATAGCAGCTTTTAGGCATTGCTCTGTTTTTTGTTATAAGTCAGAAATGACAAGGAGGCAGCTTCCCGCAATACAAAGTCAATGGAGAGAGTTGGATTGTTTTCCCCCGGTGGGCGTGGTTTTCAGATTATGACGCGTTGCGCTCTGTCTCTATAAAACACGGCGTTACTATAATTTATTATAATATTATTATAATTTTATTTTTCAGTTCATCTGAATGGATGCGCAGGGTAGTTGTATTTGACGTACCGTAAACTCTAGTGTGAAGGCGCACGACTCGCCGTCGCGTTGTCTCACACACACAAAGAAAGATACAGAGCAAGAGAGTCTTTCATAACATGCAGAATTGACGCGCTACATGTAAACGATATTCTTTGTTGTATTTTCCTGTCAAAATAACGGAGTTCCTTTGGAATTCTTCAGCTTTTAAGAACTGCCGGTTTCTCTGGTAGTGTGCGGAACTAATGCGCAAACGACAATCTCATTGGCTGGTGCTCACCTATTATCATCCCTGTTTTGATTTCAGCAAATCAATTCGAGCGAACGCAGACTACGTGATTAATATTCATAAATCCAGCAGCTCAATAATCCTTAGCGCGTTTTATATTGTTATTAGTTGTAGAATTCATAGTAGTTTGGTTATCTTATCAATAGAATTATTTATTCTATTTAGAGTCCATTTCATTAATTTAACATTTAATATTGAGGGCATCCAAGTTATTTGATATTTGAATTATTTAAAAAAAGTAACGCAATAGTTAATTTCCCTGGTAATTAGTTACTTTTATAATGATGTAACTCAGTTACTATTTGTGAGAAGTAACTAGTAACTATAATTACTTTTTTAAAGTAATGTGCCCAACACTGAATGACACTTTAACATTGAATAAAAAACAATTTCAGTGTACTTCAGCAGCAAGACTAAGGGCCTAGGTGCAACTGGCCCACTCAGATTGACAGTCAAAAGTGTCAAAGCGTTAATAAAAATTTTCAATTTAGGCATATATTTTTGGCTCATATTTTTGACCTTTTCTCTTTCAGCCAAAACACGATAATGCAGTTTTTAACTTGTAAAAATGAGGATTCCTATTTTTATTTCATGTATTGTAAAATGATGTACTTCAGTTTGAGAGTAGGTACTGAGGTCCTATTTCACCAAGGTCCACTTACTTTAAAATGTATGTCCACGCCACTAGTGTGCTTTATTGTGTGCATTATACAAACAATAATTACAAGAATAAAAAACAAAGATTTTAGATACTCTTGCAAAGATAAACCGTTTTATCTCAAAAGACCAATGAAAATTAGATTTTTCATCATCCCTTTAAATCTACTTTTCTTTCCTAAAGTTCTCCCTCAGCAGCTCACCCAGAACTCCACAAAACTCAGAAATCAAGCCAAATGTTCTCCTTCATTCACAAATCCATTCAACAGTTGCCAGCTTTGTCAGCCAGAGAGAAACTTTACTATATCCTTTAAACAAGATTTAGGTTTTAAATTGCACAGTTTTGTGGGTTTCCTGAGGCTCAGCGAGGGAGTCTTAAAAAAGTGAATGTTTAGGGAGAAAATGATACCCCGGCACAGAGTGCAATGTGAGTTCTAACTATTAAAGCGCTACCTCCCGCTGTGGTGTTTATTGAAGTGTAGGGCTCTCAGCTGCACATGTGATGGTAAAATTGCTGACTCCGGCACTGACTTAGCTGTTCCCACAGTACATGCCACAGGAGATGAAAGATTTCTGAAGAGAAAAATCTAGTGCAAACTTATCGAAACAACATAAGATTGTCACAAAAAATTTTCTTTAAGTGAAAAGACAAAACAAGAATAGAAAGAGTGGAAAACTATAAGATTCTTTCCTTCTTGCACATGGTCTGTGACAGAGACCTGCGAGAGGCCTCTGACGTCCCTAGAAGATGTTTGTGTCTGAAAGCATCAATCACCTTCAGCTAACGGGATAGTGCTGACATTATCACTCAGCACAGAGAGCACAAACAACAAACTTTCTTGTCATCTCATGTCAACTCTAATAACAAGCAAGACAGCAATATTAACGTTGTTAATTAAGCTGAACAATCTTATAGTACATCAATAGCAGGTAATACACGTTTTGCAGCAAAAAACAGACGTGGAGTTGAAATACAGCTTGAAAATATGTTACACAAACACAGAACAGCAACAAATGGTCACATTTCATGTGGAAAACAAAGGAAAATATTGAAAACACTGGCCTGTCCATTCACTGAAAAACAAACTATAAAAAAGAAAAATATAATAAAAATAATTTATAAATTATGCTTACATTTGGCTGTCTGTAACAGTGAGACATGGATGTCAAAATGTTATCCTCACACAACTCAAAATATAGCTTTAATGAAACAAAAGCTCATATATAACAAAAGGCAGATGCATAACATCCATTGTATCAACAACAGAATAGAACTTTTTAGGCACAATGAACAATTTGCTATTTTTGAGACTTTAATCGCAAACTGTTATGAATCGTGTTTGCAAAGTTCAAGTCCAGGTTAATGTGAACTAACAAGCAATTAAATACATGCATTCCTAAACAAACTGTATCAAATTATAACACACTGACCAAATGAGCAGTACTGACTGAACTCCACTAGACAAACAAATTAGGCCAATGGACAAAGGCGAGTAACTCTTAACAAAAGCTGCATCATATCTGAACCTGTTTCCCTCCACACAAAATTCATGAACTCACTGGCAAACGGAAAATCTAGCACATTTACAAAATAAAAATAAAGTTCAAAAGTTCACATGCAAAATGGTACCAGAACGCTTAAGTATTGGAGGATGGGTTTGTGACGCAATGATGTGTTTTGTGTAGCACAGGGTGTGAGAGTTCTGCATCAATGTGCCTTTACTTCCTAATTATCTTACAGCAGACCTTCTGTCTCGTCTGCTACTAGTCATTAGGTTTTCTTTAATCAAAAAATAACTACAACAAACTTAAAAAGGAATCCATAGGCAAACAACTACACTGTAAAAAATAAGTGTAATT
This sequence comes from Spinibarbus caldwelli, assembly GCA_039654775.1. NCBI lineage: Eukaryota > Metazoa > Chordata > Actinopteri > Cypriniformes > Cyprinidae > Spinibarbus > Spinibarbus caldwelli. Next base: position 16,382,076 of record CM077232.1, read on the forward strand.
TTAACTGTAAAATTTTGTAAAAACGCTACTGAAAAAAAAACTGTTAATATGTTAACAGTGAGTTCCTGTACTATATACAGGGGAAAACTGTAAAAGATCTAACCAGACATTTCATGTAATTTTACAGTAAAATGCTGTTAATTATACAGTTTTTAGAAGTAAAAATAACGAATCAATGTATAATTTACAGTCAAAGACTGTAAACTGATTTTCCCAGAATTCCCTGTGTGACACTCCACATTTGAAAGTATTTTGTTTAAATAATCATGTTTTTCAATAGTTTTTGTTATCAGTTATGTACATTTGGGCTTAATGTTACATCATCTGTTGTTTGATGAAAGTTTATTGCATTATTTAAGTATCGTGTGTTACCATGATGGTGTTTTGTGTTTGCATGAATGACTCTGTGCACCTTCTATATATTAGTATACACTTCTACTTGTGGTGAAGCTATACCTGTGATGAGCTTTGATTCTTCGTGTGGCTTTCTCTTTTACCACCTGCATTATTATGATGGTTGTCAGTATGTTAAAGGTACAAAACAGATTTTAATAGCAGTGTGTGTTGTTGTATTTAATGGTTTACATTCAAATTTCCCTGTTTGTAAATTACAGTTTTATACTGTAAATTTTACAGTTTTATTCTGTAAATGTGTTTACAGTTTTTCTGTATTTTTTACAAAATTATTCTGGCAACCACAGCTGCCAGAATTATTTTGTAAAAACTACGGATTTTTTTTTTTACAGTGTAGGGCTACAAATGAATGCTATTCAAATACCAATTAGAGCCACAATAATTGTAGACAATGCTTTTGCGGCTTGACCTAGCCTACTCAAAATACCCGAATAGACAACAACCTGCTTTTGTTTGTTTAAAATGTCTCAGCTTGTTGTGGTCCATCTGTGGTTCTTATGAACTTTAGACCATCTCCCTTTTTTTTTTTCAGATCTCAGCTTGGTTTTTAGCCTAATGCATTAATCTTAATCTAGTAAACCATGCTTCATTGTTTTAAGTAGGCAGCCTCTTGGCTATTGCCATTGGCAATTAAGATGAAATTGTTCTTTTAGTAACAATGATAAATGCATTAAGATCAAAGCATCCAGAAATGTTAATAGTAAATAAAAAAAATAATTGAATGCTGATTAAAACTAGCTACACTGAGCACCCCTGCTACAGTGAGAATATATTTTGCCTTAAATTTGGATTCATTAGTAATTGACCCCTGTTTATAATCGACTAGCCTCTCTGGATGTTAAGCTCAGGGAAACATGTAAGTATTGGTGGTCGTATGTTAATATGCTCATGGTTGTGACATCTTGGTGGATTATAAGGAAGACCTGTGTCGTGAAAGATACATAACGTCTACATTAGCTGGTAGTTGGTGCAAACTAATGATGGCACATCTGATCACTTATTTAAATTTTCATTCTAGTCATTTGATCAGCCTCATTTATGTTGAAGAGGTCAGGACCCTTACAAGACAATATTGCATACCTTCTCTCTTTGTTTTCTGTCATGCGCTCCCTTTTGAATGGAAGCAGTCTGTACCAAGTTTTTCTTTTTTCCATTATATGATGAATTGTTTGTGAGAGGTATATTACAAACAAAATAAATTGTACATAGCAGGTCAGTAGTAACCAGAGCCCAAGGTCACAACTACCTCTACTGTGAAGAAGCTATGAAAAACTCAAGAGTGTGTTTCATTTCACACCCTGCCAGGATATATGAACATGAGGTCCTGCTACCCATGAGGACTATTGCCCTTCATGACAAACAATTCTCATTTAATCTGATATGTTGGTATGATATTACCCAGCAGCAGGACTGTTGAAAGTGCTAGTTTCTGCAAAACATCTGCAAGAACAGCAGTTATATATATTTTTTAATCTGTTAATTTTATGCTTTAAAGATTTTACTATGATAAGTGGGAAATAACAACACTGTCACTAACAATTATCATCACATTAAAATCACTTTAAATATTTGGGCAAATTATATCCAACGGCCATAACCTCACTGATTTTTATCATATCAGCCATATAATAATATATGAGCATTCTATGTGTTTCAATGTTTGAATCGTAGCTCATGGCTCATGTAGATATTGGAAATATGTATTTATTTGAATATGCACCCATAGGTTAAACTATGAACTATGAATGTGGGTTTGAAAACCTGATTTTCTAGGGTCCATCTGCGATCTTGAGTAACTTCTTATGAATAATCTTCTTATTCAATAATGCAATCCAATTATGCATGTTTCGTCATCATTCTTTTAAAATGTCCAGCCAATCAGATGATTTTTTGTAACATAAGTAATTGTGTCTCTTTGTGTCCTGGGGCTGATGAGGCAGAACTCTTGCAAATGAACTCAAATAGTTTCCTTTTATTATAAATTCCAAAGAGTGACCAATGCAGTCTTTAACATCCTTTTACACTCTTAAAAATAAAGGTTCCAAAAGGCTGTTTTTGCGGCGATGCCATAGAAGAACCATTTTTGGTTCCCCAAAGAACCTTTCAGTGAACAATTCATAAAAGAACCATTTTGAAGAACATTTTAAAACTCTAAAAACCCTTTTTTTTTTTTTTTTTACTATAAAGAACCTTTTCTGCATTTGGAATGTTCCATGGATGTTCAAGGTTCTTCACAGAACCTTTGATGCCAATAAAGAAACTTTATTTTAAAGAGTGTATATTCCAGGGAAGGAAGAAAGTCATACAGGGTTTGGAATGAAAGAAGGGTGAATAAATGGTAGAAATTAAATTTTTAGGTTAACTGTAACTTTTTTTATTAGAAAACAATATCCTGCCATTTCAAAACATGCAGAGATGAAAAGTTGAATGTACCTTAAAAGAATACATTGTGTAACAAACAACACAATGTCTAGAAGATATAATTTTCTAGTAATATACAGAAGACATGCTGTAGAATTGCACTCGCACTGAAAAGATTTAGTCCAAACTTATTTCAGTGCAAATTAATTATAGTTTAATCATCAGGAAAACCTCACAAGCTTTATGAACAGAATAGCTGCACTGGCTTTATTAAAAGATGTATGGCATATATAGGGAATAATGTGCATATAAGCTTAATTTGAAATTGGAATCCCACTGCCTATTTTATTAAAAAGCCATGTTTAATAAATCAAACTGAGCTACACAAATATCACCTTTGTTTAATGAAAGCATTTTCTATCTAACAAAATGCTCCGAGGGCTCTTTAATTTTGAATGTCTGTTTGTCCTTTTAAAACATGTTTATTGTGTTGTTGCATATGTTTAGTTCTGATCATAGTTTTAATGTTGCAAAAAGTGTACTTAGCCTCTTTTCACACCGACATGAGAAACTAGGGCTCACTTTTAGTATGCGAGAGCTACAGGAGAGGTGAGGCCTCAGATCCTGTATGTGTGAAGGGGCAGATAATTCAACAGCACAGGCCCATCGGGTCAGTCAGGATGAAAATATTTCACAATGGATTAAAATGTGGTGTGTGATGGGTCACTGTGTATTCGGACGCTTCAGTGTCAGATAGAAGGGGGTGGAGGTGAGTAATAAAATATGTCAGAAGTGTCTAATTTCGCAAAACTGTTTATTTCAAGAGGATTCTGCTATCTGCTGATCATTCTATACTGAAAATTATAATATTCTATACTTGTTGACTCAGATGAGGGCAGAATTTGAGAATTTTGTTTTCCTTTGTATGTACTGGGGAAAACTTACCTCCTACAAAGGCAGAGAATTTTAGTGTAGCCTAATATTCAAGGTTCAATATAAGCAAAGTTGTATAGACAGCATTTGTGACATACCACAGAAAAATAATTGACTAAGGCCTTTATTACAATATATGGTCTGGCTTGTTGCCTATACCCAAAAGAGAATTTTGATAATTATTGTCAAAGACGTGTAGATAAAAAGAGAAATAAGCATGATTTAAAACCTCACAGCTCAAAAACATACCAGGGGTTCAAGCAAGCACTGGATTGTTTCAGAGAATTCCGGTAAACATTTTGAAGTGTACACAGAAATGTCACTCTCAGTTTCCTTTGTTTCTGTTTGTGTTTTGAAGCTGTGTATTGAGCCTGTGTTAAATCACTGTACCGTGGAATTGCTGGGTCGTGTCATCACACTCAGCTGCACGAATGTTTTATAGACCTGCTTCTCTCGCAGGTACTGCTGCATGTTCGAGTCAACACTGCAGCCTTGTGGACGCTCTTTCAAATACACTTTGTACATGGGTCAGTGAAAGGACGATATTTGTCTGCGACTGTTAATTTATTTAAACATTTAATATAGGCTACAGTTTACACACAGCGACAATGACCTGAATACACATCTTATTTAATGATTTCGATTTTGAACTAAAAACCTAAATTAAATAAAATTTTAAAATATTAAGTTTAACTCAAATTAAATTTGTAAATTTAATGTTTATGGTTATGAAACTTGATGGTTATAGAAATTAGTAACTAAGTTGATCATACTCGAAAATTAATTAATATCAAGGTCTAAAGTTAAAATTTAATCAAAAGAATCAGTCATTTGCAGGCTTGCAGGCTAGAAAATAGAAGTATTTAACTCCCATGATGACTTCTGTCTCCGAGGATGTCACACCCATTGCACGCAACAGTCTTGACAGGACAAATGCAGTGAGGAAAAGAGAAAGAAAGAGAGATGATGTGATACACACATGAATATATTACACAGACATTACATAACATAAGAGAACTCTAAGTCTAATACCTTTGTTCAGTGTCCTGTGAGAGTCGTCCGGCCTCTTCTGGATCTTTTTTTAAGAATGTCTGGAAAGAGGAGAAAGATTCCACCATGCCGATGTAGCCAGAGAGAGGGACAGGCTTCCTCACCCAAAAAATGTCCTGCCTATAAACAAAACACAGTTGCAGTCCAGCTTCTGATTGGTCAATACAACATTCCAGCTGTTTTATGATAAAAAAATAAAGTAACACCTTTGATTTTGATCCTGGATAACAGCAACAGTCTGCTATGGCAGGGAAACTTAATGAATTGAATTAAATTGCATTAAAACATTCACATTTCAATCCTTCTTATTTTTATTAGGCTATGTAGCATCCGTTATAAAAAAGTGATAAAGGCGTAACAAGCCCTTGTTATATGGCTATAACTGTGGCTATGGTCACAATATAACAAATGCTACTTAAACGTAGCTTAAGACTTTCTTCAGTTTCTAAATCTGATTGATTGCATTGCACTTTGAACTGTTTTGACCTGTTTAATGATCTATAAAGTTAATATTTTAACAGCTAGTTTTCATAGAACTACATTACCATTCTTTGACTGGATACTGGAGAGAGTTGTATGTTTTCTTGTAAAGTTCGAAGGAGCTGGAACCTAGCCAGGGGTTCCGGTAAGGCTGCAGTGCTGCATAAAACTGTAATGAGACAGATGTTTGCACATGTGACAGAGTTTTTGTTTATTTTTATTGTCAAAAACCTGTCAAGTTTCTTGAACCGTTTGCTGAACCAACAGTTAGTGAAGTATAAGTTTAATCAGTCTTAGTAATGTAAAATGTTGTGGTTAATGTTTGTTGAGTAAATTATTTATTAGACTTATGGGTTATATATGAGCATAAATTTTTCAATTACATAATTTTAAAATATTCTCATGGATTATGTGGCGCACACAGATGTTCAGACAGCAAATTGAAATGTCAGAAATATCAGTCTTATGCTTCCCACCTCATTACAAATGTGGTTTAAAGTATCTGAGCAGTCTTCATAGCTCAGCTCCATGTCCATGGTGTAGTTGAGAACTGCGAGGCAGCCATGAGGCTTAAGCACTCTGTGAGCCTCCTTAAGAAAACGTGAACGGTCAAACCAATGGAAAGCAGACATGGTCGTCACAAGATCTACAGAGCCATCTTCAAAAGGCAGTTCTTCAGCTGGACTCTCCCTTTGTGTCAAATAAGTAAAACAGAAGCATGTGCATACTGAATGAATGAAACTCATGAAGAGAACAAAATCAAGAGCATCACAGTATTTCACCTCTAAATAAATAAAATATTTGAAATCTATATTTAGGCCCATTAAGACATTATTTTCATGTTATGTGCCTGAGGTTTATGCAGGGTTTTTTTTCTTCTTCTCATTGCTGTAATACAATAACGAGAGTGATTCTGTCTGGACACACTTTACTTACTTTTTTATTAAAAAAAAAAAAAGGGCAATGCAACAAATAGTATAATGATGTACTCCTTTACAAATGTAAATTATGTATTTATTTAACATTTAAAAAAAACTAATTCAAAAGTAAAACATGCACAAACAAAACAAAACCTCTATATGAACAAATCTTTGTGCTTAATTAGTTTGATATGGTGTGCATATATGCAGGGGTGACAGAAATGCTATAATGGCCCAGTTTCATCATGAATATACCATAATGCCATACAACTATTCAGATTAACATTTACTTTTGTAGTAAAACTGTTGCTAAATGTGACTGCATTAGTTAAAAAACAGAGTGCTATGTGTTAAGGATGTCATACTGTCTGGCTGATGAAAGGAGAGTTACACAGAGTAAAGCTGTTACACACGCACTGACATCCAATTCAGGTTTGCCTACCTGTAAGATATGTTTGAAACGTTAACATGTTTCCTCCCCATCTCCAGTTGAGCAGGACTGATGTCTGTCCCCACCACACGAGTAAAATGTGGTGCTAGGAGCAACGTTCCCTGCCCTGATCCACAACCAACATCTACTGCCAGGTCATTGGCTGAATTTTTCTGAGAAAATGCAGTAAACAATAGGTCCAATGGTAAATGAAATGACAAAGATGGCAGACTGACGAATAAACAAAAGTCTTATAAAAGTCTTACATTACTCCTGTGGAACTGCAGAACCTTGTCGATGAGCTCTTCAGAAGGAGAAATTCGGTACTTCCAGTACAAGTCTGCATGTTCTTTATCCTCAAACAAACGCACAGCCATTTTTGACAGATGTACAAATCAGAAAGCTGGAGGGACTTGAGTGGTCAGAATACTAGCCTGAGAAAATCAATTTAAGAAAAAACGGGGAGGACTCATCCACGGTTTCAGGCTTTGCTTCTTTCTTCACACATTGAGAGACCGTATCAACCATGCCAATAGCGCAAAGCTGTTTAAAACATTCCTTTGAGGCAACCGAGATGTGCTCGGTTTGCTAATGAGGACTTAAGCATCACACGTAGAGACTTTTCACATTCACTCTGGAATAAAAGTTCTTTCAAAATGAACAAACTTCTCCTGAAGGCCAAAGTATACTTCCGCGTCCGCGCACCTTTCGCATTACGTCATTTTCGTCATCAGGAGGACGCTCTCTCTCTCTCTCTCTCTCTCTCTCTCTCTCTCTCTCTCTCTCTCTCTCTCTCTCTCTCACTCTCTCTGGGTTTAGGTGCATACATCAGGGCTTTATGTACTTCAGTTTATTATAAAAGGAATTTACAAAAACAAAAACAAACACAAAAAAATAAAAATAAATAAATACAATTTTTTACTAAAACCCCTAGATTAAAAAATTCTCTTCCATAGTATAACCTTACATTATACTATTTATATTTTCCTCTCTAGTCCTGTATCTTTAAGAAAAGTAAACAATGCTCTACTAATTTCCTTCGTTTTCCTAGAATCCCTTGCAAACTCCATTCTCTCTCCATCTCATACATTTTATCTCGCAATATATTCCTCTCTGCGTTATATTTTTTACACCACATGATAACATGCTCAACATTTTCAGTGACATTACAAATGTCATTTTTATGCATTATGCACTTTCCTATTTTAAAGAGTGTTGATTTAAGTCCAGTATGACCTAGTCTAATTCTTGAGAAAACCACTTCTTCTCTTCTATAATTTCCAAGCCTTCATCTTTATTGATTTCTGTATATTATAGTAGTGTCTCCCTTTGCTATCTGTGTCCTACTTCATTTGCCATGAGTTCTTTACTGATGTCTTTATTATTGACTTGGGCTCACCTTTTCCAAAGGGAACTTTCATTATCTCTTCATCTTTTAATTTTAATGCATTCTTTGCTATCGAATCTGCTTTCTCATTACCCTCTACTCCAACGTGTGCCGGAATCATAATTCCACTTCTTTGTATCCGTAGCAATATCATTGATATTTCCTTCAACAAGTCATCCCTTTTTGTTTCATTAGCATTCAGACTCCTAAGAGCTGCAATAGAGTCTGAACAAATGACTACTCTTTCCGGTCTTATTTCTTCCACCCATTGTAATCCTAAAATTATGACTACTACTTCTGCTGTGAATACTGACAATTTATTATTGATTCTTTTGCATATAGTTATATCAAATTCGGGTATGTACACTCCAACTCCAACATGGTCGCTTCCTGGATCTTTAGATCCATCAGTAAATATTGACAAATAATGAAAATATTTCCTCTTTACATACTCTTGAACCAAATAACCAATATTATCAACATTATTTTCAATCCATTCTCTCTTTTGTTCTGTAAGTTGCAAGTCTACATCAGGAACTGGCATTATTCATGGAGGTACATTACCCCATACAGTATTGGGTCCATACTGTAACATATTTAACCCATATTCTTCTGCTACCGAGTTAATACTCCAGCCAGATCCTGTGTCTTTTCGTTTTTGTGAATATTCCCAACAATCTCCAATCACCTTTGTTGTAGGTTGCTCCTCACCAGATCCCTTTAGCTTAACCCAGTACGACAATGCCAACTTTATTTGTCTTAAATATAATGGTAATTCTTCAGCCTCCACCAGTAATGCATTAGTCGGAGTTGTTTTAATAGCTCCAATACTTATTCTAAGAGCTCTAAACTGTATTCTATCTATTTTTTCTAGAACACTTTTTGATGCTGCCTCATATACCATACATCCATGGTCAATACAGGATCTTATTAAGGCCCTATATATATATATATATATATATATATATATATATATATCTAGTAGCGATTGTTTGTCTGCTCCCCAATCAGATCCAGAGACTGATCTCATTGGATTCAACACTTTATTACATTTTGTCACAGTCTGTTTAACATGTGTTCTCTATGTACACTTCTCATCAAACCATAACTCCAAGTATTTAAACGTTGTTACCCTTTCCATATTTTGACCATACAGTTTCAGTTGAACATTGCCTAACCTTTTCTTTCTGGAGAATAACATATAACACGACTTCTCAACTGACATCTTAAAACCCCATTCATACGACCATCTTTCAAACTTTACTATGGCACTCTGAATACTGTTAGTCACGTGTCTAATATTTTTCCCTCTTTTCCATATAGCCCCATCATCTGCATAATGTGAGGATCCTATATCTGCACCAACATTCTCAAAGACATCATTTATCATGATGTTAAACAGAATAGGGCTAATAACACTACCCTGTGGAACACCATTCACAATATTAAATTCATCTGAAACAGCATCACCTACCTTAACTCGGAATGTTCGATTAGTTAAGGAATCTAGAATCCAATTATACATCCTCCCACCAATACCCATCTTATGAAGTTTAATCAATAATACTTCTCTCCACATTGAGTCATAAGCTTTCTCAATATCAAAATACACTATAGCCATAACCTCTTTTGTGCTAATTGCTTTTTCTGCCTCATTACTAACTTTCACTAAAGCATCAACCGTAGATCTACCTTTGCGGAAACCATTTTGACATGTACTAATCATTTTCCTTTGCTCCAAGTAATAGCCTATGACAGCCTACGAACTATTACCTTTTCCATCCATTTGGACAAGTGAGATGTTAGCGCTACAGGCCTGTAATTTCCTGCATTATCTGGGTTTTTGCCAGGCTTACTAAAGGGTAGTATTAAAGCATCAGGAGGGCTCGCGGACAGCCGCGCACCCCGTCCGCGTGCAGAAATTTTTATTTATTCATTCATTTTTTTGAGACCGCGCGTACAACAGCGCATGCGCGAGGTGAATGTTGCGAGAGCGCAAGTCAAGTAGGTGGTACTGCGCATGTCGAGCTCGTCCGTCCGCACTCATCCACGGTTGAGTATACTTTGAAAGCTGCGCGGACGAGGCTGTGCGCGAGACGGAACGGAACGCGGAAAGTGAAGTATCCCCGGGCCTTAAGCAATGACCGGAAAAGGATCTGAGGTTTCCAGGCTAACCAGATGTCATGCTGGGGGGATAAAATAAAACCTTCGCTGTGATATCAGGGCATGGAAAAAATGTGGTCTGTATGTTTGCATGAGTTTGAAAGACATCTCTGTTTAGTTTAAAATTATGAGATTTTTTGTAAAACAAGTGATATAAGCAGAAAAGTAAATGAAAACTGATATACTGCATGAAAATATAAGAGAGTAAATTAAAAAAATAAAAGTACAGAAATGCATAATGCTTAATCCTTGTTGATGTTGATACTGCTGAAGAACAATAAGCTTATGGAATAAAGAAAGGTTGATGTGAATGTAAAGTGTGGATGTTAAGAAAGATTAATTTACATTTTTATAACACCTAGATAAAGTAAACATTTCTGTGACATGCAGGGAATTTTTTACTCTTCATATGTGCACAAACTACACAACAGCAAAAATAAATAAAATAAAAAAAAAACATTGATTTTATTTTTTTTTAAACAACATTACATCAATGCCTGCATGTTGTAGGGTAAATCATTTCTAATTAACATTATGCAACATCATAATGCATAGTGCAAACACTAAGCTAAACACCTGGGATGATTGGACAGGTGAGGTGGGTCATGTGAAGTCATGTGTCACTCAGGTTTACATGCAAGCACACAGAAGTAGTCCATTATAAAGTCAACTTTGGCCTCTGTTGATGACACTTTCATCTCCTCTAGAATACTGGAAGGGAATAAGTGACAAGCAAACATTATATCATCAACATGATCTATAAAGGCCAAAAAGCTAATTTCCTTTAAAGTGCCCCTATTATGGATTTTTGAAAATTACCTTTCATGCAGTGTGTAACACAGCTCTAAGTGAATGAAATTAACACCCGCCAACCCGCCAAATGCTGGTAAAAATCAGCTGTGCCGGGTAACGCTGTCAAATCACTAGCCAATTTGGCAGGTTACTTTTCGTAAGTTATGTTCACTCATTAATTTCTTGGGGAAATTTATGCACGCAAAATCTGCACAGGTTTAGCGCAAATACTGAACTCGTGAGACATCATGACATTATTGAGTATATTGCAAAAAAACAAACAAAACCCAAAAAACAGAGTGCACACATACGCGATGTGGTGATGAAGCCTAATTAGACTTAATGCGCATGCGCATTTAGACTGTGTTCTTTCACAGCATGATTCGGTCTATTATAGGGCCTAACAGGGCCTATGCATTAAGAATTAGGGGCAGAATATATATATATATATATATATATATATATATATATATATATATATATATATATCAATGCATATAGTTAATTAATATCACATGATGAGTGCCGTTTTTTCTTAAAAAATCAGCATGGTTACAAATGTGATATTGATTTTATGCAACAGCTCAATAAACAATAAGTCAATATCAAGAGACTTACGTTTTAGACACCATATTGTCTGTTTTTGCTCTATTTCGCCAACAAAAACATTCCAAAAACATCCACAGCACTGTTTTGCGTCTCTGAGCAACATGATGGTGTTTCGTTCCTGAATGAATCAACCGTTTAAATGATTCGGTTCAATCGCAATGACTCACTTATTAACAGTGACTTGCTGCCACCTACTGGCGATTTTAATTTCACATTTAAAGTGCCCCTATTATGGGTTATGAAAGGTTATCAAAGGTTGGTTTTGGGAGTCCCCAGCAACAGGTTGACATGCATGCAAGGTCAAAAAACACTTTCATTTTCTTATAATATGCATTTATTTTTTACCTTACTTGCTCAACGACTCCCAAACGATTTGTTCAACGATTCATTTTTCCAAACCCCTCCTTTGCGTGACGCTAATCTGCGGTGATTGGTCGATTTCATTTAAAGCTGTGTTTGTGAGTTTTTAATGCTCCAAAAGCGGCACCTAGTGGCAAAGAATGAATTTGCATTTTCATTCAGACCAAAGCGAAAATCAAGTTTTCCCAGGTCTGCGCACGCAACAAGTGGGCGGGCAATATAAAAATGTTTCATGTTGACGTCAACATGAAACGGCTTGGGATTCGCTTTAAAAACGACTCGTTTCAATGATTCAGAGTCGACTCTTTCATTTGAGAGACAATAACTTTATACACAGTGCACTTTCAGATTTAAAACTTTGCAGGATGTTTTCATTCACTTAGAGCTGTGTTACACACTGCATGAAAGGTAATTTTCAAAAATCCATAATAGGGGCACTTTAAAGTATCTTTTCATTTTGTAAATAATTTCAAATATCATTATTCAACATTTCATGTTTAAAATATCAAAACATTATTTATGCATTTGTAACTGCGGGTTAAAGGATTCCATGTCCCGTATTCCATATTCCATGAATTAACATGTGTAAATACATCTAAATGCCACTTCATATGCAACTTCTGCAAAGAATAATTTTCTTGATCCTGATTTCATTTGTTTAATAACAGCCTAAATTTATTATAATTATAATTGACTGATTAAATTTAAGAATTTGACTTGAAAGATGATGCACACTTTTAGAAAAATGGCTTTATAAAAGTAAAAATGCCAATAAAAGGTAAAAATCAATTTAAACTTATTGGAAAAGATCAATTTCTACCACTGCTGTGAACTGATCGCCACACAGAATATGAAGAATATCAAAAACTTTAGGAGTCAGCTGTCCACGGCAGTCCTTAAGATATCAGAACAATAACACACTCAGCAAAATATCATCTAATTATCTTTATCAATAAAATCCCAAAAAATATTGAGATATAATTTTTTGTCAATATCACACACTGGCACTGACACAAAATGATTTGCAATGGTCTCTTTGTCACATACAGTGTAGACAGCCTCGAGCTGTTGGTTTATTTCCGGGGTTTTTTGTTTGTTTGTATTTTTGGCTAGTAGAAGTTATGAATGGCTGGTAACTTAAACATTTAGTAGCCAAATTGGCTGGTGAGTGAAAAAGTTCATTTCAATCCCTGGTCGCATGACAGTAAAAGCGCCTGAAGTGTTGAAGTTCTACAGAAAGAAATAATTACCGTGATGTTGTTTTCTCCAACAGCGCGGTAGCAGCGCTTTGATCAGCTCTCAGATAGGCTTGGTACATGGAGAATGTCTGAACAAAACCAATTACATTCTTGATGCTCAGCTGCTGCTTTACTGGAATTATCTCAATCCTTACAAAGACAGAAGAATATTACAAAACTGTTAGAATCTACAACTGCAACTCATATCAGCTATGACATTATTTAAAACAAAACATATAAAATATAATGCTTTTAGAATAAATTTGGATTTAAAAAATAATAAATGTACAAACAAAATATGTTTTATTTTACACACAAATGCACCTATAGGTGCATCTCAATAAATTAGAATGTCGTGGAAAAGTTCATTTATTTCAGTAATTCAACGGACTGAGGTCAAGGCATCAAGAGCCACCACACACAGACGTGTCAAGGAATTTGGCTACAGTTGTCGTATTCCTCTTGTTAAGCCACTCCTGAACCACAGACAACGTCAGAGGCGTCTTACCTGGGCTAAGGAGAAGAAGAACTGGACTGTTGCCCAGTGGTCCAAAGTCCTCTTTTCAGATGAGAGCAAGTTTTGTATTTCATTTGGAAACCAAGGTCCTAGAGTCTGGAGGAAGGGTGGAGAAGCTCATAGCCCAAGTTGCTTGAAGTCCAGTGTTAAATTTCCACAGTCTGTTATGATTTGGGGTGCAATGTCATCTGCTGGTGTTGGTCCATTGTGTTTTTCGAAAACCAAAGTCACTGCACCCGTTTACCAAGAAATTTTGGAGCACTTCATGCTTCCTTCTGCTGACCAGCTTTTTAAAGATGCTGATTTCATTTTCCAGCAGGATTTGGCACCTGCCCACACTGCCAAAAGCACCAAAAGTTGGTTAAATGACCAACTTGTTGAGATAGTGAAGTGGTGGGTTTTTGTTAAATGTGAGCCAAAATCATCACAATTAAAAGAACCAAAGACTTAAACTACTTCAGTCTGTGTGCATTGAATTTATTTAATACACGAGTTTCACAATTTGAGTTGAATTACTGAAATAAATGAACTTTTTCACGACATTGTAATTTATTGAGATGCACCTGTATACAAAAGAAAGTAAATGTGATAAGCAGATTTGTGTAGAGGCTCATTGACACAGATGGTTAATTATTCATCACAGTGCAGTGCTCTGGTTTACCTCTCTTTATCTGGGAAGGGTATGGCTTCAAACAAGTCCTTTAGCTTGCTGTTGGCCCCAGTTACCTTACTGCTTGTGTAAGGAAGCAGTATTTCCTTTATCTAGCAGAATAAATTAATACAAGAGTGCAGTTAGCAGTTATTATGAGCATTTATAAAACAGATAGTTCCGGTCCTTGATTCTGATTGACTGAGCCCCTTTCTAAGCTGTTGTAAATTACTCTACAAACATACACCTTTGTTTACATCTGTGTGTTGCTCTGCAACCACTTTGCTGCAACCACAACCGTTTCTGAGGAACTACATTGTTTGGCGAAAGTATAATGTTTTTATTAATATCATTACATTTTATTTGCTTTGTTTTATTTTGTGAAACCTTGCTATATAAATGGAATAACCGTTTTATAAAAACAATAAGCCCTGTGAAGCCGTAGTTTACAGTGAATTTATAACAGCTTCGCGTCGTGCCTAACAACTCCCCTTAGCTGTTATAAATTCACTGTAAACCACGGCTCCTTGGGGCTTATTGCTTTAATTCAACCTTTAGTGAAATGGCTTGCAAAAGTTAAAGTTGATAAACATGCATTCAGTAAGCTGAAGCTTTGGCATTTACATATTAAGCAGTGTCAATTTATTATTAAACCTGCTCTTTAGATACTCCTATTTCATTCATATATATATATATACATAGTTATGTTTTTTTTTTATGGCTTACTTCCTCATATATGTTATTAAGTCGATCACCACAGGATTCATAGTGTATATTTATATTGTCTCCATAGCCAAAGAGAGCCAAGCAGCCATGCGGTTTCAGGACACGTGTAACCTCCTTTATGAAACGTTCAGTATCAAACCAATGAGCTGCAGATGCAGCCGTCAGCAGGTCCACTGAGCCATCTGGGAATGGCAGCTCCTCTGCTGTGCCTACTCTGTAAATTAATGATAAACATGATAGGGATGAGACCAAAGTAATCTGTTACCACTCTATTGCACAATGTTGTGTCTCAAAAACCTAATTTTGTTCTTTCAATGCTATACAAAGGTATAATTGTACATTGTTCCATATCTTTTACTTTATCAGATAAAATAAGTCATGGGACAAGAATGGTTTGTTTGTGTTTTAAGGAAGAGTAGAAGCATGCATTACTGACCTGTAGCTGAGGTTAGGGAACCCCGGCACTGCTCTCGCCTGATCCACCTGTGATTGACTGACGTCAATGCCCACTACCTGCTCAAAATATGCTGTCAGGGGACGAGAGTTCTGCCCCGTTCCACAGCCCAAATCCACAGCCAGCTGATGGGGCTTTCCTTTCTGTGAAGCATGTGTTTACCATTAAACATTAAATGGCAGAACAGCTTATCTTCCCCACATATTAAACATACTGTAAATAAGTAATAGACATAGGTTATGTAACATCAGTTCCTTCTGTGTGACTTTGGTGGAGTTAAGTTATCAGTTTGCAACATTTGCCCTTATAACTGGCCTCTGGTGGTAACTTAGAAACAGTACCATAGTGTCACCATGATATATTGGACATAAAATGCCAATAAACCCCACTGTGCTATCTTATACAATCAAAATTAATTTGTACTATAAATGTATATATATATTATGTTATATATTATTAGTAGTGTAAATATAATTATATCCACATTAGTATGCTCTTATTAAAGTTCATTATTATTATTGTTGTTATTATTACAATAATGTATTAACATTGTTTTATAATGTATGTGCTCCATATTTTGGAAAGGTCTCACAATTACCAAACATGCAGTGTCGCGTGCACACGACTCTGTGGACGAACATGTCAGATTGTTGCGCTCAAAGCGTACACTAGTAACGCGACAGTTCTTACCTTTTTGTCCAGATACTGGAGAATAAGCTCCTTCAGCTCATCAGGCGGACCAAATCGATATATTTGATAGAGGGAGGCATGTTGCTTCTCTTCAAACAGTCTTTCAGTCATCTTTACTGTGACTTCTGAGTGAATCTTTAGAGGAAATGTCTGCACATCTACTGAGAAAGTTAATTATTGGACACTACAAACAGACAAGAGGCGGGACAAACCAGTGACTGTGCTATTTTGGATGATCAGGAATGACTCGGGAAGTTTAATTTCTGATAAGAAACTAGGCCTACTATGAGTTTACTATACTGTCATTTCTGCGAATCTGTTTTCTTGTCCATGAATCAAACATTGAAAAGCTAAGTCTAAAATAGCGTGCTGGAGTTTGCTAATGATAAAATAAAAATTGAAAATGTGCAGTTTGCATTTGGTACCGTTTTATTAAAGTATATCTAAAGGCGTGTTTTAAAAAAATATAAGCTAAATAAAGACATAACATCTGAATAAAAACAGAACATTCAAAGCTGCTGTCGGTTAAATCGGGTTTGAAGAAAGAAATCGGGCCTCAACATTTATTAAAACAACATCATGTAAATTGCAATAAAACTTTACAGTGTTACGGACGTCGCCATATTTTTTGATATTTACTTTCTCGTATCAGAAACAGTATCACGAGAATGGGCTTTTTCGTTCGTGCACTAGGCGCTACTACTGAAACAATTCTTAAAACTGAAAAAGGTTCAAAATAATATTGTCAAGATTGTCAGATTGAAGGAGTCACAACTGTGTGTGTTCGTAGACAAAGGAATACATGCAAAAGAATATCTATTATAGAATATGTATTGTAAAGGGTGTTTTCTTTCTTTTTAGTAATACCACTCCAGCTGCAGCTCCAGAGGTGCTCTTTGAAGAAATGTTTACTAAAACATTACCAGAAGAGGGCAGCAGTTATCATACTATGACAATTTAACTCAATGGTAAGCTTTAATAGCTCAGCTGAACCAACTAGTCTATAAAATGCTAGTATTATTTTGTGTTTATTTTAATATCTCTCTTTAAAATGTAATATTAAAAGTTGAGATTGCATTGAACAACAATGACAAAAAAACATAACAACAAACAGCACACTTACAGTGCATAACATTACAGTCATGGAGTAGTTGCTCAAGTCGTTCAAAAACTATTTGATTATAAAATTTTATGACGGCTAACAATGCACATCATTACCACAACATATTTCAAGACCATCCTGCTGCAACATGCTACCACATTTGTTTGTACCAGCTGTTTGGTCTAATTTTGAGTCAATTTCTAAAACACTTCTCTTTCATTTCCACTTTTTCTGCATGACAAGAGCGATACTTCATCATCCTCTCAGAAATAATACTGAACACAACACCATGCATATTATCTCAATTTTTATATTAATGTTAAGAAGTGGGTTTTGTTACAAATATCAAGAAGGTGAGTACCAATCTGAACATAATAAAAACAATATAGCTATATTTTCATAATTTTGCTTTATTTTATTGTTGAATGAGTTGAATTTGACCAGAAAATTATGAGTTAGCGAAACAGGATATTTTGAATTTTCTTAACCATCTAACAATGATATGTGCTTGTGACATGATTGTATTTATGTAAATCTAGTCAGATAACTACAAAATGTATATAATATTATTATTTGATATGTAACAATTATGTTTGTGACTGATATAATTGATTAAATCATAATTTTAATCTTTCATCAATTGTTTTAATATAGAAACCCAACTATATATTTGTTCACTCTGTTTTCATTTAACTTTTCCAAAGTCCTGCATGGATCTGATGTGCTTTTGTGATGTGACGTCCCTCTCCTGACTGAATCCTCCACATTGCACTGGGAAACATTTGTTTATGTGCATATTAATATTGCACATTAACCTTTGTGTTCTTTAAAGTGAGAAATCTATGTTAAATATCTGACTATTTTTTCAGGAGCTTACAGCTGGTTTAAAACCAATCATTTAAGTTCAGAGGTCAGCTTTGAAATATCTTCTTTCATAAACATTTCAAATTCTCATTATGATTTGCTAATGATGCATGTGTTATATGTTTGTGATTTCTATACAGTATATACAACCTTTAAGTTTGTACATTTCAATATTTCCAGGTGTTGGACTGCAGTACTACAGTCATCTACTCAGCTAGTACAGCACAGTGAGCAAGCACTTGTACAGAACAAATTCAAGAAACAGCTGAAAATCATCTCTTCTGCGAGCACTTAACTGCATCCTCCTGTGAAAAAATTCTTCCTCTATGCATTCAATTTTCATTAATTCCTCCTGGTTCTAGCTTGTACTGTTCTAAACAATGTCTGAAACTTTGTATTAGCACTTTGTGTGTTTATTGAATGAATGTGAATAAATGTAAATGTAAAACTTTGTATTTCTTTTTTATTTACTATTAAATGGAATTTAAAACATCAAATTAATATATAACAACAAGCTAGTAATTCATTATTTTGGTATATAAAGAATGATTTAAGACTGATAAAAGTTGTTTTACGCTCAAGTGAGATTGTACGTGTGCTCTATTTGTACGCAATGGCTCTTCAGATTTCATTAGAATGAGAAAACTTAAATGCAACAAACAGTATTTCTGAGTATAATCAGACTTGAATCAATATGCTCACATACCAGAAAGAAACCTCAATGTGGTTTCATGACATACAACTGTGTTAAATGTAGCACAGTATTTCCTGGCATGGAAAAAAACAAAGATGATTAAGCTTTGCAAAAAAAACAAAACAAAAAAAAAACAACTTATATTGCAAGTATTTTAAATCATGAGATATTCATCAAAAGCAATGTAAAATGTTTGCATTACTTATGTGCACTGAAGCCAGTAAGAAGTTATCTCTTTTGCTATTTTGAAATATTAAATGTTGTCAGGCACATCTGAAATGGCCCTATGAACGTAAGGGTTTAAATAGATGTAATAATAATAATAATAATAATAATAATAATAATAATAATAATAAAATAATAATAGATTAATTTAAAATAGTAGATAAAACATGTAATATTAAATATAGACATTTATTGTTTTATAAAATTGTAATGATTATAATTGCCTCCAATAACACCACATTTAATGATAATCATTTTTCATGGGGAATGACAGAGAAAATTTTAATATTTTTGTAGGTTTGCATGCACCTACAAAGAGACTGAGTTACAAAAACAGACCTCCTCAATAAAATTAGTAAGGTTGTGAGTTTAGATCACACTTTAGATCACAGTTTTGTGTGCCTGAGAGAAACCTCAAGATAGTTAAGTTTAACCAACTATTTCCTGCTCTGGAAGTGAGCTAAATGTGCAAACCATGCCAGTCTAAAAATAATACTTAAATTCCAAACGTGTCTGATTTAATTAAAGTAAGATAACCTAAACCAATGCATGTACAAATAGAAGATTTCAAAATGTTTTATTTTATTTATTTATTTTTTTCATTATTGAGTTAAATTTTTAGGATATATGTTTATATTTAAATGTAACTTAATGCAACAACACTGCAAAATAAAACAGTTTTATCTTGTACAGTATCTTTCTGTATAAACATTTTGTTTAAAATTCATAAGCTGATTGATTTCTATGACAGGCAGATTTCTGAATATTGCACCGCCCAGTAATAGTTACTGGATTAGTCTTTCTTTAAACTCTTCAGAGTGTATCACTTAATCTCAGGCACTGAAAAGAAGAATCATGCTATGTATACCTATTGAAATCTTTATTCTGATGTGTGGATTTTGTTTCCGATTTCACGCTATCGGTGAGTCTCACTTTAACCAAGTGATAATGTCAAAAGAGAGATTATTCTGTCAAGATATTGTTTAATTCTTACTTTGTTTGGTGTTTGTTAATTTTACACAACACGTACATACTAATCATAAATTATAAATTATAATTATAAATCTATAAAATATAGAATAATATTCAAACCATTTGAAAAAATATTTAAGAAAAAAAAAACAATTTGTATAGTACAGTAATTTGTAGTTTTCATCAGATTATCTATTTTTATCAAATTCAAATTAAGTATCTATTTAAAGATGCATATAATGGTTTTATTCAAAACAAATTAAATTAAATATGTCCGGGTCAATGATTACCAGTGACTATAGAAAATCCAAAACAATGTTTTATTTAAAGCATGCTGCCTCTCTTTGTTCAAATGCTTTAGAAAATGATGGTGAAAACATACTTTAGTTCAGAGTCCTCAACTGATATACTAGCAGTTTGTGGGGTTTGTCCTGCAAAGTTTGTTATTTGTAATTGTTGTAACTGTTATTCATTCTGTACAGCATATCCACCAATTCAAACAGCTCAGACCCAAAATGAAGGTTGGTTGTGTTTCTGTACAGCAAATAAATAAATAAATAAATAAATAAATTTAAACATGCAACAGTATTTTTTAAGTAATTTAAATTTAAGAAAAATGTATAAACTTCTCACACTCAGTTCTAATACTCCGTCTCTCAAAGTCCTGCATGGATCTGATGTGACTTTGCGATGTGATTTCCCTCTCCTGTCTGAATCCTCCACACTGCACTGGGAGAAAGACAGAGAAGAAACATCCCACACCACACTGATGTACAACAACTCTGCCTACATCATCTTACACACTGTTGATGAACGCAATGAAGGGAAATATTACTGTAAATTGATGGAATATGGAAGAGTACAAACTGTTAGGATTCACACACTTAACGTCAGTCCATGTAAGTTTTTTTTTCTCTTAATTCTGTGTTGTATGCCAAAATAATGATAATCTGTGTAATAGTTTTCCATTAAGAGTACTGCATAAGTCTTTTCAAATGAATAAAGCTTTAGGCTTAAAGACTTGCCCTTCACAAATGTGTATAAATGAAATGTTTTAACTGAGATTCACTGAAATTCACCAGGTTGTCTTTTGTCTTCCCAGTTTCATACAATGGAAAAAATAAAAACCATACCATTTACAGACAAAGCTCCAGTAATAGTGATGTATCACTGATCTGCAAATCTATCAAGAAATATGACAGCTTGAAGTGGACCTGGGAGCCGAGGCCTAATTCACAGATTGATCTGATAGCTGTTGAAAAAGGAAGAGAAGTTCAGTTAAAAGGACCAATTAAACCAGGGAGACGTTCTTCAACCACATACAATAGTCAAGCTTTAATCTTTCACATCTCACCTGTGAACTTCAATTACAGTGGGACATACAGGTGCATTACAAATACTGGCATCTACACAACCACAATCCTATGCACCATCAGAGGTTTGCAAAATTCAATTAGTCAATCAATCCATTAATCAGTAATAAATACATTGATTTTTCACTTACATTTGATCATCAGACATTCAAAGCAGTATGATTCTTTAAAAATGTTCAGTCTATTTAAAAAGTAGTTAATGTTGTTGTTGATTTCAGTCTCAGTGGAGTCCCCTGATGTTGTGTTGAGGAATCAGTCAGTGGTTCTTACCTGTGAGATTTCTGAAGTGAATGATTCAGTGACGCTGGTCTGGCTCAGGATGGAGGGAAACAGAGGAGTGCTGGTCAAACAGCAAATTATGACTGAGAAAAACAAGTTACATCTCACAGTGAATCTATCCAGCTATGAAACAGACCCGCTGCACTGGCAGTGTGCAGTTTTTACTGAGAGTACACTCAGAGCTCTGGCCCCTATAACTATCAGTCTTACCTCATCAGCTACAAATGCTCCAAGTATATCAACAGAAACTTCAACTGTAACAAACCAAGGCATTATCTTTTAACCATTAATATACAGTATGTTTCACCTTAACACAAATTGTACGCTTATAATGTACTGTACATGAAAATGCTTCTGTTCATATGTTCCAGGTACAGAAAATCAACAAATTTAGTTAATTAACACTTTAATTCACTAATAAAGTCTCTATTTTCCCTCAGCAATCAACAAACATGCAAAGGCTGCAGCATCCTCTGTTTTAGCTCTGTTTACTGGGATTCTGCTTGGAGCTCTATTGTATTACTGTTACAGGAAACGAATGTCAAGTACAAAAATATTATCAGTCATTCATCACCTGCTCATCTTTTCAAAATAGTCTCTTTTGTCTTTTAATCTTTTCACAGCAAATTATTTCTTTCTTTCTTTCTTTCTTTCTTTCTTTCTTTCTTTCTTTCTTTCTTTCTTTCTTTCTTTCTATATGCAGTCACTTCAGTGCACTCGGACCCTCAGGAGTCTGAACCAGTCTATATCAATATCAGTCAAATGAGGAACGACAGAGGTATTCATATCAGCTAAATATATTCAGTTTTATATATCCATTAGCTGCAAGCTGTTTTTATTTTATTGAAATGACTGAACACACAGATATTGAAAATTGCACAAAAAGAGCTTATCTCAGGCAACCCTCCACAAAACTCTAGCATCATACTGGTGTCTTTTGTGCTTACAAGCTTTCTAAAAAAATCTGAAGGTCTAGTATTCTTCTTCTTCTTCTTCTTAATTCTTCTTCTTCCAGTAGAGCGCAGCAGCACACTGGGAAACAGAGAAAACAGTCCTGAAATATACCGTAATATAAGAAGGAACAAATATGGTAAGACCTTTTTCTTCTAGGAATTGTGACACATCGTCTCATCTGAACATCCTCTCTTAAATACTTTTTTTTTTTCTGCAGGAAAAACAAACATAAATAAAAGAGATGAGGTGAGTGCAGATGTTTGTTAATATTATCTGTTACCGTTCAAAAAATATTATATTTCTATTTTACATTTAAGTAATGGTGGCAGTTTATTGTGCTGCCAAATGTGATTGTCATTTTACCAAAGAATAGTTTATTTATTGCTGTTAATTTGTCTTGTCTTTCCACAGACACCAGTTACATCAGACAGTATAACCTATGCAACCATTTATTTCAACAAATCCGGGTTCCAGACTTAGATATAACTCCCCAACATTATCATGAAACCTGAGAATTTTGTCATTTGTTTATATGTAGTATTTTATTTAGGCTATATGAACTTCAAACTATTGTCTCACGGAGAAAGTATAACATTTTCTTTATTGAACCGCAGATGGCGCTGTCTGATTACATAAACTGTCAGTTGAGTAGGTTTAGGGGTGTTGTGTGATCAAATACACTTAACTGCCTTCAGTAAACCACCACGAATATTAATCTAACTGACTGAAACTGGATAATTGCATCCCTTAATTAATGTTGTGTTAGTCACGTGTACAAGCATCAACTAAAGTGAATATTATTATGACTTTACATTTGTTATGAAATTATAGCCGCCTTCGTGTAAGTGCAAGTATGCTGGTGAAATGGCCATTTGATGGCACTGTTTGAAAACATATTGGAAATATAATAATAATAAAAAAGTGTAAGTACAAAAAAAGGGTAATGTAGTTACACATCCTCTTCTCTCTCGCTCTCTCTCTGTCTGTCACTTTCATCCTCCTGGAATCCACCCAGAACATGCAGCTTCAGTGTACTTCAATCTAAAACACAAAAGTGTGGAAAAAAAGTTGTTTGAATAGGATGTCTTTATGGACAAGGGATAATGCTCCTCACTAACTCAAGGTTGCTCTGCTTTGTATAAATGCATGTCTTTATTTAAACGTGGGGGGATTTTAAAACGCTTGTCAAGGTCTGCTAAGTAGAACCATTGAGTGATGAATTAGAGTATGACAGAATCCAAATGCACATAAATGATGTTCTGTGGGGAGGGGAAAGGCAGATGTTGACAGAATGGGCTGTGTTTAGGGAAAAAAATAACCAAGGTTAACACATGCTTTGACTCACATCTTTGTCTCCAAAATGTAGGCTTCAGATAATCCCATTTTATTAAGGTCCTGACCACATCATGCAGTAAAGGCTTATTACGAGGAGCGCCATGAGTATGGTCAAGATGGGTAGACTCTTATCCAAAGTCTTACTTTCAGCTACTGACAATCACAGCACCTTTTCTAGTTAAGCAAAGCTTTTCTGCTCAGCTTAATCTCCTTGACTTTGAATTAATATGTTCAATTTCATAAAATCGCTTTACTCTGTCCATCACTCCAGACATTTCAGCTGTTTCTGCCACCACACACACAGAGAAAAGAAATAATACTTAATGCAAACATGCAAGTAAGATATGGTGGCTTTGGTGATTCTGCATCCACTATTTTAAGCCATGGTAAACTACACATAATCATCTATCCTAGCAAAAACATACGGTCTTTCTCAGTGGTCCAAACAATCTGCAAATGCCCTGAAATTACATAACCTACTGTGTGTCAGACTCACATAATGTTACACATAATGTTACAAAATGCTGCACCTCCTGAATCTCAAGCAGCAGCACTTCAAGGAGTAAAATAGGGATAGGTTAACAAACAAAAGGTATAGTAGTTCATACAGATTTTTCAGTGGCTCAATTTTTATGCAAGCTCACATTTTCCATCCACAATTGATAAATATGATTATGGATGAAGGAGAACATGCAAATGTCAGAATGTAGATTGTGTTACCAGCGTCAGCTTCTAGGAGTGAAGCAAGCGCTGGCAGGGATGCCGGAAGTGTGGCACTGAGACACAGCGTCTCGTTCCCTTCGGGGAACCATGGTTACATGCGTAAACTGAGACGTTCCCCTTCAAGAACTCGAGCTGTGTCGAGACGCTTTGGGAATGAGATGTCCACGCCACCAGACTGACAAATCCCTGCCTAGTGTGTACTAGGACGAGAGAACAGAAGAGCCGGGAGTGGCTCGCATGTCAAGGCCATAGAACCTCACGAACATTAGGGGTGTGGACCATCCCGCAGCGTTGCAGATGTCCTGCATAGACACACATGCCAAGAAGGCCTTGGAGGCCACCACACTTTGAGTAGAGTGAGCCTTGACCCCGAGAGGCGAGGGGAGACCAGAGGACTCATAAGCAAGGGAGATGGCATCAACTATCCACTGGCTGAGGGTCTGCTTCGTAGCAAGAAAGCCCCTCTTAGGGGAACCATAGCACACAAGCAATTGGTCCACCTTTCACCACAGGGCAGCTCTGTGGACGTATGTGCTCAGTGCGCGTACTGGACACACACAGTTAAGCTTCTGCTGGTCGGGAGGAGGACAGAAGGCCTGTAGTACGTTTGGCTGTGGTGTAACAGAGGGAACTTTAGGAACATACCCCGCTCGAGGGTACAGAAACGCTTTGGCCATGCCGGACGCAAAGTCGAGATAAGCAGGGGCCACTGAAAGGGCCTGTAGATCACCAACTCTCTTCAGAGAGGAAATAGCCAGAAGGAAGACAGTCTTAATAGTGAGACGTCGATCAGAGATCTACTCAATAGGCTCGAAGGGAGCCTTGCAGAGAGCCTCTAACACCACAGCCAGGTCCCACAGGGGGACACGGGATCATACTGGGGGCCTCAGCCTCAGCGCACCACAGAGGAAACGTGTAACTAGGGGGTTCTTGCCCACTGACTGGCCACCAAGAGGGGCGCGGTAGGCTGCAATGGCCCCCACGTAAGCTTTAAGGGTGGAGTGGGTCAACCCTGCGGAGAAACGGGCCTGCAGGAACTCCAGAACTGTACCAATCGGGCAGTTGACTGGGTCGAGCTGGAGGTCTCCGCACCACGAAGTGAAACGCTTCCACTTCAGGGAGTACAATTTCCTCGTTGAGGGAGCTCTGGATTGGAGGATGGTCTCAACAACCTTGGTTGAGAGACCAGAAGCTATGAGCTGTGCCCCCTCAGGGGCCACACCCACAACTTCCACAGCTCCGGGCGAGAGTGGACGATAGTGCCCCCTATCGTGACAAACCAGTCCTTGGAACTGATCTGAGACATGACCTGTTTGAGTGTGAGCATCTTGAACTTCAGTCACATGACTGAGCGGTTCAACTGACGCAGATCTAAAATAGAATGCAACCCTCCATCCTTCTTTGGAATTATAAAGTACCAGCTGTAGAACCCAGACTCTCTCTTGTGAGGAGGGACCACCTCGATGGCCTCCTTCCTCAACAAAGTGTTTACTTCTTGTTCCATAACCAGAGCCTGCTTGGGGCCGACCAGTGTAGGAATGACCCTGCTGAAACGCCGTTGGTGGAGAGCCGAACTGAATACGATAGCCTTTTTCTACCGTGTGCAGGACCCACTGAGACACATTTGGCAGTAGTTTCCACGCTGCTAAATAGTCTACTAAGGGAATCAGTCTCTCGAGACTGATCTCTGGTGTAATTGGAGCAGCTAAATCGGTGCCCTGAAGTGACGCACCGGCATGGGACAGCCGATCTAGCAGCTGTGGAGACCTCCGAAGAGGTGGCAAGCCTCTCAGCTCCGCTACGTTTCCAGGCGGAAGAAACTGAAAACAATGCTCGCTGGAGATGGCTGCGCCCTGGAACACTGGCAGGATTTGCAGACCGATCTCCTGAGAGCACCGAGGCGAGACGGGCACTGTGTGATGCGGTGTACGCCGCTCTACCCCAGTAGGGGCTGCCCTCCGAAGTCCTGAGCCACACACGTCAGGACTTCTTCACCAAGGACTTTCTAGCCTGAATAACGGCCCGCAGATCCGTCTTCGGCTTGGCTGTTCCCGGCTTAGAATGCCGCTGTTCCCGGCCCTTCTGCGGGGGTGCACTCTGTTTTTGAGTCTCCCTATATGAGGAGCTGGTATGCGGAGGGGGCTGCTCCCACCCAGCAGCCTCCGGAGCCCGAGAGTGGCGATGGAGGAACCGCTGAAACGCCGCCGCTTGTTTATGGGCCTGGTACCTGTCGACAACGGAATTGACAGCGTCGCCGAACAGGCCAGAAGGCGCAAGCTGGGTGTCCATGAGGCAGACCCTGTCTTTCTCTCTCATGTCTGAGAGGGTCAGCCACAAATGCCTCTCCGCTGCCACCATAGCTGCCATGGAGCGCCCAATGGTGCGGGCGGTCTCCTTAGTGGCATGGAGAGACAAGTCAGCAGTTCGCCTCAGTTCTGAAATATCTTCAGACTTAATCTCCTCTCCCTCATCCAACTCCTTCAGCAGATCGGCTTGGTACGCCTGTAACACAGCCATTGTGTGCAGACACGCACCAGCCTGACCTGCTGCCGCATATCCCTTGCCCACCAGCGCAAATGTCGTATGTAACTGCTTGGTGGGCAATGCCAGAGCCTTCAGAGACGACGCCATACCTGGGGACAGATAGCTCGCAAGCATCTGTTCCACCCGGAGCATCGCTCTGTAGCTGCGCTCACTCAACCAGGCCACATTACCATAGTAATCTGACGCGGGGATGAAGAGGTGGGCCAAGAATGGCCTGACCCATGATCTCGACACCTTTGTGTTGATCGGGGAAAAACAGGAGGCTCCGGCGTGGAGGTGGTGGCCTCGCCCGCAGAAAGCGCTCATCGAACTTGCTTTTCTGCGGCTCGGACTGTTTCTCGGCGGGCCACTCAATGTTCAATTTGGCCACAACATGAGTAACCACCTCCAGAAGCTCCTCATATTGGGGCGACTGAGGGGACGAATCCTCATCGATGCTCACCACATCAACCTCCTCAGAGGAAGAGAGGCAAAGCGTCGAGCCCTCACCCCGGGGGGAAGAAATCGCAGAGCGGGCTTCCGATCCCAGAGAGAGGGCGCCAGATCTGGCGGGTGAGGAAGAAGATAGGGACTCGCCCGTCTCCATTACCTCCGCCAGATTGACTTGCGAACCCCACGAGCGCAGCTGCCGTTCTGCCTTGGCAGAAGTGGGGCCAGCACCGTGAGGAATGCTAGTGAAGGCTCCCTCCTTGAAGAGAGCCTTCCGGGAGTGAAGCGTACGCAGGGGAAGCCACTCGCAATGCGGGCAGTCCCTCGAGAGCCGACTCTGCGTGGTCTGCTTGGGAGCAAAGCATGCAGAGTCGGCTCTCGAGGGAGCCGACTGCCCGCATTGCGATTTTTGCAAACTCTGTGTATGCCCACTCGTGATGTAGCAAGGGCAACGAGGAACACACAGCTTGTAACGTGATCTGCTCTCACCCTTAGAGTGTTTTGTTTTTGCTGAAGCTTTAGACATAGTCCCTACTTGAGCTTTTTCTACAGACAAAACACAGAGGATGACAGTACACACATAGAGCGCTTGCTGAATAACAGAAAGCTGACGCCGGTTCCACCGCACGTGCTTTTAAGCTTCCTGGTCGCTATGTCACCCCGCCCGTGACGTCTCGCCCTTCTATTGGACTGATTACACATGTGTTTCAGAGCGTGGTCACTCTGAAGGTGTTCCCAAAGCATCTCGACGCAGCTCGAGTTCCTGAAGGAGAAATAGTATTCTTTATTGCCAACCTTGCTGAATCCAGTTTAGACCAGCATGAACTTAGAAGCTGGCTAGATGCTGGTGCAAATTGTGGACCAGTATGCTGTTCACCAACAACAATGCTGGTCAAACCTAGGTTTTCACATACTGGGAGACTTGCTGGTGAAGCTATTTGAGAAGCTTGGTAGGGACACCAGCATACCAGTATCCAAAAAACCAAATATAACAACCTATGCTTTGCACAACAATGCGTATTTATCAGGAATTTAATGACAGAATATGAAAAACTGATACTCAGAAATTCAGAGCAAGTCCCAAACTAGATTCTCAACAGTCGAAGAGGGATTTAGCAGTGCTTTACCTTTTGCATACGGCTGATAAGGTACGCCTTGGGATGTCTATGGCACCAGATGTCTGTTGTCTAGGTTTCTCACGTGCAGATACATTCCTGAGTCATGAATCTTGAGTATGTTGGAGGAAATGTGTCCTTGTGAATCTATTATTCTTTTGTAATGGAACAAGAGCCCTGTTGCTAAACGGCTATAGTTGCGGAGAACGAGCCTTTATTGTTGAAGCTTCGCTAATATGCTAATTAACGAGTGCAAAGAGAGTGGAAAACCAGTATGAATAGAGAGAACCGAACCTGATCTACGAGTTTAATCAGACGCGTTGCAGCATTTTATTAGTGTAAATAATGTCATGCTGCATTTCAGCTGCTTTTTACGGCCACATAATATTCACACGCCGGCTATATAAGTACACATATAAAATGGTGAGTTTCAGGGGGAAAAACACAGTGTTTGAGCAGGCAGTGAAGTGTAGCTCGCTGGCAGACAGTGAGAGAGTGAATGAGAGCACAGGGGATGCTGGGATACCGGGACTCGAGGCTGATGTGTTATGATGGACATGTCGCTGACTCTGTCTGCCCCCACTGAAAGGGGGCTTCCAGGAACAGCACACTCCCTTTGGAGAGTGAGATGCACCTGATAGTACATTCAGCTTCACTTCCTATTCCTGGAAGATGGAAAGGAGGGTTGAAATTGCATCCAAAATAACATACTTCCTTACTATATAGTAGTAAGAAACAGTATGTGTGTCTGAATTAAAACAGTAGTTGAAAACTTCCCGAATGACCTACTGTTTCCGGCGATATTCCGAAGTGTGCATCTAATGGACACTTTACTATCCCATGAGGCCACGGGAGAAGATAACAGTGAATTAATGCAACTGATGCTGGTAGGTCACAAGACAACAACAACCTGACAAATGCAGTGCATCCAGAAATAATGAAATAAGTCATTAAATAATTACATATTCAAAGAAGTACCATCTCAAAGAGTATATTATTTTAAATGCAGCCCTATTGAAATAATTTCTGGGATTCCTCCATCAAA
The DNA here is from genome assembly GCA_039654775.1 of Spinibarbus caldwelli. Taxonomy (NCBI): domain Eukaryota; kingdom Metazoa; phylum Chordata; class Actinopteri; order Cypriniformes; family Cyprinidae; genus Spinibarbus; species Spinibarbus caldwelli. Next base: position 16,411,903 of record CM077232.1, read on the forward strand.
ATCTTATTGTTAAACAAGGAATGGTAGTTTCACAGCAGCACTAAAGGGCATGTTTGCTCTAATGTCTAGTGGTACTGAACATGGAAAGGTCAAAGAGGCTATTGTGACATTTCATTAGCAGTTCTGTTATTAGAATTCAGGATTTTAGGAACTAAGGTGGATCCTAGTGTTTCATAGGAGGAAAATGCTGCATTGTGCTATATATGCTATATATGCAGAGACTCTAGTATATATCTATATCTATATATATATCTATATCTATATATATATATATATATATATATATATATATATATATATATATATATATATATATATACATATTTAGATGAAGTGTTTCTTAATGAATAACCACTTTCCATTTGACACTATTAAGACTTCACTCTGAGATCAAAATCCCTTTGAGATAATGAGAATCATACAGTAACTTGAGGTATACAAGGTCACTGAAAGTGTGAACACATATTTTAAAGATTCAGATATCAACATGTCTATATTTAGAGACTAATGCCTGATATCCAACAGATTCAATAGCACCAGTGTTAGTAAGACACAGACAGACTAGCTCTCCCTGAGTAGCGGTTAAGCTAGGACACAGCGGGGTCGATGGCGTGCAGACTCCAGCACTGCAACACAAGTGTGAATAGCCTAGTGAGCCTGTTGTGTAACGGGGGCTCTGAGCTGCAGTCTCAAACACGGCAGGACGTACACACACATGCATTAGCCCTGCTACTACAATTCCTGCTGTGAGCCAGGAAGTGTATCGGCACACTCACTTTGAGTTCATTACAGAGGAAGCAGCTGAAGTACTCTTACTGTATATGCTAATTACTTAGGGTTTGCTCAGAATATACCACTCTAGACTTTTTTTTTTTGCTATTTAGGGTAAACGTACCTATTAAGCTCACATACCCATTAAGCACACTTCTATTTTTGAGATCAGATTATAAAAAGAAAAAACAATTTATTATCCTACTTGATGTCTTAACCAATTGATGTGTTTGTTACTATATACCTCCTATAATTTCAAGTCAATCAGATTATTGCACACTGAGATATGGATCTCCATGTGTTCACACTGTCTGGTGGCCATTTTGAAAGCTGTCTAAAAACTTTCACCAAAAGAGTAGCTCCTTAAATGTGCATGTTTTAGATGTTTAAACCTTTATTTTGGGTAGGTTTCCCTATACTTATTGAAAGTGAAAGTGAAGTGACATGTGGCCAAGTATGCAGAGAATTTGTGCTCTGCAATTAACCCATCCAAAGTGCACACACACAGCAGTGAACACACACACACACCGTGAACACACACCCGGAGCAGTGGGCTGCCATTTTTATGCTGCGGCGCCCGGGGAGCAGTTGGGGGTTCGGTGCCTTGCTCAAGGGCACCTCAGTCGTGGTATTGAGGGTGGAGAGAGCGCTGTACACTCACTCCTCCCACCTACAATTCCTGCCGGCCCGAGACTCGAACCCGCAACCTTTAGGGTACGAGTCCGACTCTCTAACCATTAGGCCACGACTTCCCCATCCACGACTTCCCCTTAAAATTAAGAGATTAATGTTCAGACTTTTGCATATTATAACCTGGAACTTGGATGTGGGAAATAATTACATTAGATCCAAAAGATAGTTTTAGCAACATAGCGCAGATGCTACAGAACACAGTTAGCTGACTAGCTGTATAAGATTGTGTGCTACGCTAACATATTACTTCACAGGCATTACTGGCTTGTACTTTTACATCCATAATATTATAAATTGACAGTTTATTGCTGGTCTGTCGTTTTATACTGCTGTAATTTTTAAAGACTTCATATTATTTTAAGGTGAGCTTAAAGGGTGCACTACTATGAAAATCACAGCTTCAGTGTGACATCAATAAGAAAAAGTACAATTTAATAGATATTGTTAATAAAAGTTGTTCATATTAAAATATGTATGAACTTAATACATGACCTTGTTTATTTAGCAAAATCCTGACATTTTAATAAACATTACATGAAATTTATTAAAAATTGTTGCTACTCCAATTAAGCTCAGTGTGCTCTCTTTAAGCTCTTCCACATTGAACGTCTATGTAAATACTTCAGAAACAGACTTTAAATATTAACTGATGGTTGTCACTTTAAGTTAAGTTAATCGATTTTCTATGGATTCCGTCAACTCAAATCTACAGACTAGCTCTGACCTTTGCCAACTAGCATCAACTTCTCCTGACTGTAAATCTGTGGAAAATCGGGGCAAAAATCATGTAGTGTATTCCAGCCATAAGAGACTCTAGATAAGTTGACATCCATTTAAAAAGACGTTTCATAATGAGGCTAGATTCTGTGTTCATCCCCATGAATTAAATGTTTTATTGGTTTGTTTTATTTGATTTTTGAATGTTATTTAGCTGAACGTGGACTAGTATAGGCTAGATGTTGCGATGTGCTTAGATGACACTTCACTATGAATATATAACTGATCGACTTGAATGCCTTGTTGCTTGATTTTAGTGTTCTGTTTTTTTGTGATTGACTTTGTACCTTCAAAAAATATATATTTTTACAATTATTCTTTAAAAATTTTCCTTAAAATAAAGATTTTTTTTATAAAACATGATGTGAGCTTAATTGGAACAGGGGTGTGCTTAAAGGGTACAAAAATGTACCCATTAAGCACAGCCAGACTTTTTGAATTTAATGATGTATATCTTAATTGAAATGATTTTGTCATTTAAAATATAATTAAATATTTTTGTGTGAGAGATTAATATTTTATTTTAACATAACTGAAACCAATATCTTGTGCACTAACAATGTCTCAATGTAGATTTTGGTGAGCTTAATAGGTACGTTTACCCTATTTATTTTGCAGTACTATGCAGTATGTCTTTATGTATGGAATAAACAGATGTGCTACTGATAATGTGTAGTATACAACAAAGTATGCACAGAATACTATATCCCACAATGCAACTCTCGTAACTTCACCTTTCATTTTCAAGAGTGACGGATGAAACAGAAGTGAGATCAGACACAAATTTGAACATCTTCTAGATATGATTATTTTAATTTTTGAATCTATTCAAAATGGAATTAAAGACGGAAAATAACATTTATTTTGAAGATAAATGGATGGCACTCACTAAATTAAAAAAAAAAAAGGTTGTCATTATGTGAAAACAACTGTTTTGAACTGTTTATTTTTGCATACAAGAATGCATACTGTGCCGCATTTTATTTTTATTATTATAAATTTATTATTAGATTTATTATTATTATTTTTATTATTCTGTAGCATGTTAATTTTCTATCCCAGACACAGTCTTATTGAAGTTAAGGTTTATTTATTTATTTACTTATTTATTAATTTTTACAGAAATGTTCATGTATACTATTAAATACTGTAGTAGAGTACTAAAAAAAGGTATTTTTTTAACTACACTGGATGATACCTTATAAGCCAGTGTTATGCTATTGACACTGGATGTTAAAAATGGATATCTGATAAATCATAATAGAGCCATTTTAACTAATTACAGACAAAATGAGAGGCGTGTGAGACCATGATTATGATGAGCATAACCTAGTCTACTGTTAATATTGCTTTCTTCAATTCCAGTTTGCTCTATTACGAGCTCTCTTGCGGCGACAAAGGTTCATTCACTGCACAGATAAAGCGCTGGACAGAAAATCCTGTGCTAATTTTAGAGTCATTTCTCATCTTCCACATTTGCACTTTAATTTTAATTTAATGAGTTCACTTCCCTCCGTATCCAGCCCTTTATGAAAAATATTTGCATACAGTCATTAATTATTTCAAATGTGGCTTAGTTCCCATAATTTTTGAGTGATTTTGCATACGTTACATTAAAAACTGATCTGACTACAATGCTCGTATGCATTTACTCTTAGAACGCAATGTCTGTTTTTCACAGCTACTAGCTTTACTCTGTTTAGGGTTGTTTTACGGTTCAATGACTGCAAAATATTTGCCTGCTGGACACAGTTCATAGTTAAGCAAAGGCCGGTGTTCAGATCCTAAAGCGAAAGCGTGCTCCTCATGGCTGCTGTCTCTCCAGTGTCCTGCCGCTGAGGCTGTTATAATGATCAACTGTCAAACTGATGACGCAGCTTACCGGCATCTCAAGAGGTGGAAATGAATATTTAATACCCTCTGCTATGTGGCCGCATTGTGGAATGGAACTGTTTGCTGTTAAGTGTTACGGGCCTATTATGTGTCATTAGGTGCAGGACTCTCCTCATTGTGTTCTCGTCTCCCCAGAGAATTTCATTCTTTTCCTCCTCCCATCAATCTGAGCATCCTATATGTGCCTTCAACATCTCCGAATGTCCCATTCGTCTGGCAGATCTGCGATTGATTGTTCTTTTCTCTGTTCCTTCTTTCTCGGCACACCATCTTCTTTCTTACGCTTGCTTGTTGATAAATGTTCAACATTTCGCTGTTTCTTTCTCTACCTTCTATCTCTCTCTTTATCTATCCTCTCATCCTTAGCTTTTCTCTTATCGATGATTCCTTTTTGCCTTGTTTTCTCTGTCTGGACGTATCTCCTCCTCTCCCTCTCTGACCGTAATGGATTTTTCTCTGTCTGTAGGGCCTCTGTTACTCCTGAAGAGACTGCAGAAGACATGCTCTGTGGAAATGACTGGAAATTGATTTTCAGCGCAGGCTTGAGCACAGCCAGCTATTAAACGGGAACAGGATCCCTCATTAACATGAAACCTGAGGAAGTTAATGTGGAGTGAACTCTGCACGAGCAGGCAAAGGCGAGCTGCTCTGCTCGGCGTGATTGCAGAATATTGTGTTTGGGGCGCTGAGAGTGAGTTTAGTATGTCTGCTCGTGTTGAGCGGTTTGGGTCTGAACGAGAAGCTTTTACGCAAGCATTTACCTTCTGTGGTGTTAACCCTCATGGTCTGTAGGGTCTGAGAGAGCCCACGGCATTTTAACAGCTCAAAAAACTTTATGGCTTTTCCTAATCGTATGAGAAATTATTAGACAAAATTTCAACTTAAGGGTTCACCCTAAAATTCACACCATCATGTCATCCCAAACCTTTATCACTTCATTTCTTCTGCGTAACAACAGAAAATATTTTGAAGAATGCTAGTAACTTGTTTTGGTTACCATTGACTTCCAATGTGTGGAGAAAAAAAATCTCAAAATGTCTTCTGTTATGTTTCACAGAAGAAAGTCATACAGGTTTGGAATGACATGAGGATGAATAAATGATGACAGAATTTTAATATCTGGGTGAACTATCCCTTTAATATTCATTGCACATCCTCAATGGAAAACTGATAAATAGACATAGAAACATCAATATACTGTAATAGATAACATTTCTGAAAAGTCTATATTCTGATATAACACAGAGGTACATTTGTAATGAAATTTTACAAAACATAAATAACTTTTTATTATAGATTCACCAAATTGGATAATACAATTATTTCATGGGCAAAAATCATGAGATTAATTATGATAAATTATATTAAATTAAATGGAAACATCTCAGATACACTTTAAATTCAGCATAATAAAATTAAACATTATTTAACTAAAACAATTATTAATTATTTTTGTCTTTACAATACCAAAAATAACGTTTTACACATAATATAAATGTTTTTTATACATTAAAACATATGATTGCCTTTATATTTTAGGAAAAGGGTCTCTCACAAAGAGGCCGTCATATATAAGGGTCCTTAGCCTCAAAAAATTTAAAAACTCCTGATATAAATCTTCATTAAAATTTGCCTAGGTTTTGAAAGTATTTATATGAGAAAATAAAATTTAATATGCCATTAATATTGTCACACATACAGCACTGATCAAGACCGTTAAGTCACTCTCAACAGCACATAAGGGTTAAAATAAACTAGGCTGAACTGGCAAGGCAACATGAAAATGTCCACTAACATAAAGTGAGGAAGTGCATGTGGGAGAGAAAGCATGAGTGTGCTTTCTTGTTTTTGTGCGTTTATCAAATAACTAACCCTCTCTGTAATTTGATTTGGCCGAAGAAAAGCATCTGCATCGAGAGAGGCAGATAGAGAGAGTGGTCAAGCGAGAGATATGGAGAGACTACACAGAAGCATTTATAATTGGCACTGTTCCCCCATCTGATAACACGCAGCCTGAATCAACAATAACAAACATAATGGCTTTTTGCGTGCTGTTATTCTCGCCATCGTCTGAATTACATGCGATCGGCCCCTTCCCCTTCTTTCCCTCTTCCTCATGTACCTAATTTGTGTTTTTTTCTTTAATTTTGTGCCTAGTGGCTGAGTCATGATTAGACTGTGGCGAGGCTATTGTTAGCTGCAGGAGGGGCGCATGTACCACGTTGCTGTCTCCATGCCAACACACACTCCACAGCTACAACAAGCAGCCGGGAGATCACTGTAGATGCTTTCTGATGATGAACCTCAGGGGCCCCCACCCCCCTCGCTGAGCCACATTAATGGACAAATTTCATCAAATGCCTCGTGTGTTTATGTTTTCCCTCACAGTGGCCCGGCATAAATCTGCAATGCTGATGTCTGGGCTCAGAGAGGGGAGCTCTGGGCGCACGGCATCTCTTAAATACAACCCTGCTTAAGTATTCATTGCCGTGATATATGCATATTGGAACGCAGTTTGCCAATTAGACCTGCGACTGTTCTTAGGGGGGTAATAAAACCTGCAGCTCGTGCGCCTGAAGCTGGTGGCATCCTGCGGCGCACAGTTCGGCTGATTGAAGATCAGGTGGTGCTGGGGGGTGTTGGCTTGAGGTTGTCAAGCTTTTATTTTGCCATCCGTCACTCGGCCACCGATCAATAGCCCACTTTAGACCCCTCGGCTCACAGGTTGTGCTTTTTAGGTTTTGAATCCCAAACCGAACCCCCAGTTGCAGCAATGCCACATGTCAGCCTCCTACGGTTGGGTTTGAGAGGATGCGGCTGGTACGGAGGTGGTTTCAACAAAGCATCCATGTGATAAATACGTAATGGATTGGTTAAAGAGGAGCGATGCATCATGGGATGTGAAGTAATGTGCAATTGATGCGATTAGAATAGATCATCCACGCGCAGGCACGTGGGGGGAGGAAGACGCACGGCCCCCACCGTCCGACAGATGAGGGGTCCTGCAGCCATCCTTCTCAGTAAATGAGAAGATATTATTGCTGTAGATTGATATCAGAGGGGGAGGCAGAGATGAGACAGAACAGCCTTATTCATTAAGCTCTCACAACAGACTTCATCTGTTTAGTGTGGCAGTTGATGCAAATTGTGTCACAGTCAAGTAGCAAAATGGTATGTTTGTGTAACAGGAGCAGACAGGTTCACATCAGTAATTTAATATACGGTCCATGTGCACGTGAAAGCCACAGAGACATACCTCATCATTTATGTCCTGTTAGAAGATTACAAGTGGCTGAATGTCGGTGAACAGAAAATTATGCACAGGCTTAATGACCAAAATCTAGAAAACACAGCACAGGTGGAACATCTTAAAGGGACACTGCACAATAGCTTATATGACTTGTGCATTATATTACAAGTGTAAGGAACTTTTCAGACATTTTTTACTGAAAATCAGTCATATGAAATTTTATAGTGCTTTTATGATGTTTTTGTCCTTTTTGTAGCTTGACAAACATGGTCACTTTGAACTGCACTTATTTGAGAAAGTGTTACATAAATATTTTTCAAAATGTCAGCATATGTATTTAAAATGATATGAGGATAAATAAAAGGCAGATTTTTAATTTTGAGGTGAAAATGCATGGTACATTTTCTGTTATTGTTAACTAAAACTAAAACTGTTCAGTTTTTTAGAAATGAAGCGGAAATAAAATATTAGATCAAATATTAGACCTTAGCAACTAACCGAAACAAATAAGTTAAATACTATATTACTAAAACTATATACATACAGTACACACACACACACACACACACACACATATACATACATACATACATACATACATACACATATATATATATATATATATATATATATATAAATAAATGGACAAAAGCACATAACTAAAGTAATGAAACAAACTAAAATGAAAATGAAAACTAAAGACAAAATTACTAAAATGAAAACGGAGACTTAAAATATAAAAAAATAATAAAAACAGAAGCTAATTCAAAATATTATTAAACAAGATAGTTCAACCAAAAATATTCACCTCAAGTTGTTCCAAACCTTTATGAATGGGTAACCAAACAGATGATGGTAGCCATTGACCATTATATATTTTTTCCATACTATGGAAGTCAGTGGCTACTGTCAACTATTTGATTATCCACATTCTTCAAAATACTGTCTCTTCTGTGCTTAGCAGAAGAAAGAAATTATACAGGCTTGGAACAACTTGAAGGCTAAATGACGACAGAATTTTAATTTTTGGACGAACTATCCCTTTAAATACTATAATATAAATATTATTAAAATAACACTAAACGGATCCCATAAGACATTGTAAACGTGTGACGTGCTTTTATAAACCTATGGAATCTGCTAAAGAGTCTTATATTGCTTAACATTGTGTAATGTTGCTCTAAACCATGGTACATTTTCAAAAAGCTACAGTATTTTCATATCACTGGAAGCTGCTTATTGCTGTAAAATACATTAAATATAATCAATAGCAGCTCACTGCTGCATCGCGTTCATATCAACAGCAAACCATACTGCACAAACTGAACCCCAGACCCCTCTTTTCAAAACAACTTGAGTGTGGTTCATTGGTGCAAGACATGTTTAATTTTTTTTTTTTCACAGAACTGGCCAGGAATATCTCCTCCTGTCCTCACAGCTAGGCTATCATCATCTGGCCCTGTAGTCGCCCTCACGCAAAACTGAATGATGTCCTTCGCTGTTGTGTACAATGTCAACAGGATGTAAGAATCCACCCACCGCAATGCCAGCAAACCAGTTCTAAAAAGGTTAATTAAATCAGAGTGCTTAATTTATTGTAATTAACCGGCTGGTTGGAATGCCCGGAAAGTACTCATCGTGTTTCATCAGAGAAGAAAAATGAGGAAATGGTGAAAAAGAGAAAAACCTTAAGTGGGCACAAAGTGGCCAAATCATTCGGTGGCGAGCAGCATGGCAGACTGTTGGCACGTCAGAGTTATGAAGAGAAAGAAAGACGGCATGTGAGAGTGTTTGCAAATGTGTTTGGGTGGGGGGGCGGGTGGTGCATAAGAGATAAATTGGTGCTTTTGAATGGGTATGGTGTATTTTAGCATTATAGCATTTCCTTCGTGCATACAAACATAATTACCTCCCTACAAAACGGTAGCAAACAGGGAGTTTGTATTCTTTCAAGACAGCCACATTAAAAGGCAAAGCACATCAGCAGAAGTGAGCTCGCAACAGCAGCCCCCACAAAATGAACCCTGCCAGGGATCGATCTATCTCTCTATCTCTATCTCTCTATGTTTTTCTCCCCATCTATTCTACCCCAGCACCCCTATTCCTCCCTCTCTCGCTCCTTTTTTCACGCTCTGCAGATTATCATAAGTCGCTGCAGTGGAGTTCTGGTGTGAACACACCACTTGACCTCCGAAGCCTTTCATCCTCTCTTGTAGTCCAAACAAACCATGCCCTTCTCTCATTCCCCGACATGCAGAGGCCTCCGACGTTCTCCGCCCATAAAAGGAAACAAAATCAGCAGCCGAGGACCAAGGAGGATTCAAACAAATCCGATTCAACATACTTCAAGCTGTCATTTTTCCACCCCGACTATGTAAGCTAGCAGACGTGACCGCACACGATGCGGGCTCTGAGATGTGTGGAAATATCAGGCATCAAAAAACAGTTTGGATGGAGTACTGATACTAAAATGCGCAGAGATACAATAACATTTTGAAAAATTCACTACACTAGCATTCATAAGTTTGGTCTTATTAAGAAATTAATACATTAATTCAGCAAGGATGCATTAAATTAATTAAAAAGAAAAAAAAATGTTACAGTATGTTACAAAAAAGTCCTCTTTCAAATAAATGCTGTTATTAACTTCCTATTTATCAAAGAATCCTGAGAAAAATATTAAGCAGCACAACTGTTTTCAACATTGATAATAATAATAATAATAAAAATAATAAAAAAATGTTTCTTGAGCACCAGTTCAGCATATCAAAATGATTTCTGAAGGATCATGTGACACTGAAGACGAGTAATGGCACTGAAAATTCAACTTTATTCAAATTTAATTACATAATATTATGTAAAACTATATTAAAATTGAGGTTTTGCTTTGAATCAGACTAGTGAATTGTAATACAGTTTCACAATGTTACTGTTTTTACTGTATTTTTTGATCAAATAAATACAGCCTTTGAGAGTAAGAGACATCTTTAAAAAACATTAAAAAAAAAAAATTGTGAACTGTTGGTCACTTTAGCAATTCTTACTGCTACAAGAAAGAAAAAAACTGACAGGTGAGATGTATTAAATATGTTCAAATATTTATAGTTTGGTAAAACTGTATAATTCATTAATTAATCTACTAGTCAGAGATGTTTACTTAAAGTAAAATAATTAGCTCTCTTTGGATGGCTTTACTTTAATTAGCACTGCAGCTCATCAAGTATGAAATGTCATATTTTTGTAAATCAATGAGAAGCCCATTAGACGAAAGAAAAACTACCTCTCTATGTTGTCTTTATATGCACATATATTCCACTACATTCAGTTACATTCATCTAAATCAATTTGCTGAACCTAACATTTAAAATATACTGACATTAAATTATTGAATATATTGACAACCCTAGTTTATTTTAATCCATCGCCCAAGGCTATTTATTTGTTGCCGGTTTCGGTTTGATATCAGTACCAGAGGCTCCTACTCAGTTGTTCATTCTGGATAGCAAATGAAGATGAAATAGAGATTTTTAAAGCTTTTCAGATTGTACAGTCCCATGTGTCTCTTCTATTGGGTTTCTCACAAACTGTGTTCAGATTTGCCAAGATATGAAAGTCTGTAATCAAAATTCAATATAAATTAATTTTTACATTTTTTCCTGCTAATTCCTACAAGATTAAATCATCTGAGCTAAAAAAAATAGCTGTGTTGGGGTACCATTTTCCTCTTTAAAATGTCAGTAGATATATTAAATCATTGGTTTAGGGTTTAAAACGGCCCAGCTGTTCAGATGTAGGTTCATTGAAATGTACAGTACAACCATATACATCAGGCCATAATACATATTTCAATAGATGGGATTTAGATTGAAACCAAAGAGGGGATATTTCAAGTCTCTTGATTGCTCAATCGTAACAAAATGAGCTGAACCCATGTGCTCTGCCGTCCTTCAAGCCGACCTTGTTAACATATCAAAGGGAGATGGTCTCGACCTCGTTAGACACATGGATTCAATTAACATCACGCTTTTTCAAACGGACATCAGAGAAGAACCTAAGGGTCTTCAACATGACCTGAGCCAATGTCACACAGAGGTCCTACGAAAATAAGCAAGCAAAGGTTTTTTGTGATTAAGGACCTTGTTGGGAAGCATCTCGGTGAGGAAACATTGTGCATAACTTCACACGATCCAGACAGCGAATAGACTCGTTCCTTCAGTGTAGCCATCAATCTTTGTAATAGCTTATCTGTTTTTATTTCTCCCCCACACATTCGGTACACGGCTCGGAAGTTTTTTTAATGCATTTCTATTAGGGCACTATTTCAACATACAGTGGCCACTTTAAAGAGAGATAGAGGGAGAAAAACAGCGAGAGAGCGAGCTTGCTGAGCCATGCGTGCCGTTCCAGCTGTGGCAAATAAGGAAAATTGATCCGACATTGATTTTCCATGCCTGGCTCACACTTTATTCTGGCACGGAGGTAAGGTGATGTGTGTTCCTGTGTGTGTGTGTGAAGGGTTTCTCTGGGGACGTGGGTCTGGTTGCTGAATCAGTATCCCTGTATTCACGTTCACACCGGCCGGTAATGGGGTTAAACGTATTTATACAGAACCACTGACCTGCATTCCGTCTCACTTGTTAAGGGCCGATTGAAACCCCAGCACCTCTGTCTTCAACAGGATACTGGGGAATGGAAAATAAAAGATTCCTAACCAGACCTGATGAGCGATTTTTCTCGCAACTCCCTTCTCACTTCTCTTGGAAGAAAACCAAGGCACAACTGTGCGAGTTAATACCGGCATCACTATTAATAACGGTGGCCATTATGCAAGCAAATGGACTGTCCCTTTGCTATTTACTCAGAGGAGATGGTGGCCTGATATTTTGTGCTGATAAACTGGTAGTGGAACGTTGATTAGAAGCCGTGTGCCTCCTTTATCGTTTAATGAGAAAAAACTGCCGACTTTCTCCACTCTCTGCCTGTCTCTCTCTTTCATATTTCTTTGCGTTCGGTCCTGCTCTGCCTCCCCCCATCCCCCCCCCCCCCCCCCCCCCCCCAGCCCGTCTGGGTTGCCATGACAATGGTGCGTCGCCACGGCAACGGTGAGAGCTGACAGGTTGGTGTAAAAAGAGATACAGCGATCTGAGCATAGCAGGCTGCATACAGTAAGTATAGAAAGAGAGAGGGAAATGAGAGAGGTATGTTGAGGTGCTAGTTGGTTGTAAAAGACAGAAGAGGAGAGCGAAAAAGAGATGAAGGGGAAGATAACTGACATCTGAAAAGGTGTAGTGTGCACTGAGTGTGCTCCCTTTTGAACTGGAGAGAATTTAAGAGCGCAGAACATGCTGAAACATCTGTCCAGCAACATCAGACAAGAGCTGCTTCTTCACTTTCACAGCTCCATCCTGTCATGCAAACCCAGTGGAAAATTGTGCTTCTCAGAGGTCGCTCTTATAGCTCAGTATTATATGAAACATCAATGACACCATAATTTAATCACTATGTGTCGTTTTAAATCTGTATTACTTTCTTTTGTTGAACATAATATATTTTTAAATAAAACACAATGAAGGTCAGTGGAAACCAAAACAACACTTAAAAAAAAAAAGAAAAAAAAAAGTTTTTCATAGTTCTAAATAATACAATTATTTTTGGAGAATGTTTTAGGCTATTCAGAGAATGTTTTAGGCTATTTATACTGTTTCAGGGCTTTCTACTTCAAAATTTTACATTTCATTCAGTGTTACTTCTTGTTTCTTTGTAATTAATTGCGAAATTTACTAGCAATTTCTGAGTGAAAATTGGTTCTTTGGACCTTTTTTTCAGTGTGGGCCCCACTGACTTGTATGGAGAATTTTCCACAGAAGAAAACCATTGGTTGGTTTGTAATGACATGAGGGAGAGTAAATGATGACAGTTGTGATGTTTGAACTATTCCTATTCCTAACTTTGCTTCAGAATTGTGACCCTGGACCACAAAACCAGTGATAAGGGTCCATTTTTTTTTTTTTAAATTGATTTACATCATCTGAAAACTGAATAAGCTTTCCATTGATGTATAATGTTAGGATAGGACAATATTTGGCCAAGATACAACTATTTGAAAATCTGGAATCTGAGAGTGCAAAAAAAAAAAAATTTCTCTTAAAAATAAGCATAAACCCAAAGGTCTGTCATGAAACCAGATGGCACAGTCCGATAGGCCAAACTCAATCTGACATAATGATATCATCACATGGCACAACTGATTGGTTCTCTTTGTATCAGCAGCCAATCAGCTGCTTCTCAACATTCAAATACTGAGCTAGTACTTGCTGTAGCAGTTGCAGCGCACTTCAGAAACCCTTCTCCTTCCTCAGCTCCACCTGTATAGATCTGCTACGGGGTGATTCATGTATGCTATATATGGGGATTATTTCATATATGTTATATGTGCAGCAGCATTATTTCTTACATGCTGGATGTATTGGCAGTAGTAAGTCTTGGTACATGCTCAGCAGCAGCAGCAGCAGCGTAGCAGATCTATTCTGCCAAGACCAAACACGTTAACATTGCCATGTACATTACCATGCCGATCTCTCCGAGAGATGTCATGACAGACATAAGACCATTGTTGAAATACAATAAGATCATAGTCGGTGGTGTATAAAGTACCTGAAAGCCATACTCAAGTAAAAGTACAGATATCTTACCAAAAAAATGACTTTGGTAGAAGTTGAAGTCACCTTTAGAATATTACTTGAGTAAAAGTCTTAAAGTATGTGATATAAATTGTACTTAAGTACGAAAAGTATTTATTAAATCTTAAACGTACTTAAGTATTGAAAGTAAACGTACAAGTAAATGACTGCAGACTTTTGTATATGGGTAAATCGGAGCACAGTTATAGACAGTGTTAAGGTCTGTTCTGAAACTCTAGAGGAGACATATGAGATTACCAGGACCTTTTCCTTAGGAGATAAATCTGGGAAGCAGGACACAAAAGGTCACTCTGTCATTGTGAAGCTACTCTTAACAAAATAGTAAATATATACACAAATATATAAATATCTTATTAAATCATTTTATAACTTAAATATGAAGAACTTTATTTCTGGTATAAAAACAATTGTCAGACTTTGATAAATGTACACTAAAAACAACTAGAATACATACCAATTTATGTGATTGAAACATGAAAGCATAACAATGAATTAAAGCAAACTAAGTATTTCTTTATATCAAAGAATCTACAGAGGACCATTTATGACAAACCAGTTCATTTACATTGATGTATCTGACAGACGCTTAGTCCAAAGCATTATTCTTGTTTAAGCTATAGGAACACACTGATTCACTAGTCTGATTCACTGCAGTTCAACACTACAATGAATCATACATTTCAATATGAGAGAAAGGATTGATTATTCACTCAGCTTGCCAGACTGTACAACACAACGTGACTTTAAAACATCATTTGTAGCATTTGCTTGTGAAACACTTATTGGGAAAAGTTAGTCATTGGAAAAGCTGAACTACCGTCATACTACTGAAAAATGTAGTTAGTATACGTCAATACTTTTAGTTAATTATTCCCCAACATTTGTCTCAGCCCTTTCAAAAACTGCTTTGTTGCCTTTCTAGCCTCCATTATACTCTGCTCTCCTCATCTCTTTCAGAATTTGAGAGCACAGCTCACTGCTTTCTCTTCAGTGTAGGATGAGACAGAGCCATGATTTGATTACACAACAGATGCACAGCAAGGTTATGGTGCTAAAGAATCAAGGTGTGTGTTCAGCCCTTTCAATATCACAAAGAGAGGCACCATACAACACTTGAATTCAGCACGCATACACACACAAACACTTCTTGAGACTTATGTCTTAAGTATGATTTCTCCTTTACATCTTCACTCCAATAGAATTTCCCTTAGGACAGAAAAACTTGCAAGAAGGTTGCAACAAGCTGCAGTTTGAAACACTGCAACAGTCAAGGAAAAGAGAGGAATGTGAGAAGAAAAGAGGACAGAAGAAGAGCATTTTGAATGGGAAACAGGAAGGACAGTATGAAGTTGCAAAGAGGACTGAGAGTGAGAGAAATGCTGAGAGAGTAACAAGAGAAAAGAGGGATGTGAGAGGAAGAGGGAAGGTTTTCTGTTCTTCGTTTGAAAGCTCTCAGCTCAGTCCTGTGTCTTGACCTTGACCATAGCACTGAAACCCCAGGGGCAGACACTAATGTGGCCTGTGCGGATCAGCAATTCCCACATCACATCACTTAAAATCTGCTTCACGCTGACCCCAGCACAGTCCCTGCAGCACCAATTCCCATAGCGTGCCGCTTAATACCGCTCCGTCTCACTGACTCGAGTGCAGTGTGGCCCATCAGGTCTAAACACACAACGCTAAACAGACTCCTGTCTCAATGAGCTCAGAACAGCTCGAATGACAAAACCTTGCTAAAAGAATATTAATGACAAGGTGCTTGTTTTTACTGATTGACAAGAGAAACACCACTGTGGTCTTTTGTTGAACTCTGAACAGAATGCATGGAAGAACCATTTAAAATAAACAGAAAATACAACACCTCACATTTCCCAAATCACATTTCTAGGAGATTTTGCACTAGGTGAGTAGCTGCCTTTAAAGGGATAGTTCACCCAAAAATGAAAATTCTGTCATTAATTACTCACCCTCATGTCGTTCCAAACCCGTAAGACCTTCGTTAATTTTCAGAACACAAATTAAGATATTTTTCATGAAATCTAAGAGCTTTCTGGTCCTGCAAAGACAGCAACGCAACTACCACGTTAAAGGCCCAGAAAGGTAGTAAGGACATTGTTAAAATAGTCCATGTGACTTCAGTGGTTCAACCGTAATTTTATGAAGCTATGAGAATACTTTTTGTGCCCAAAGAAAACAAAAGTAACTACTTTATTTCACAATTTCTTCTCTTCTGTGTCAGTCTTTGACGCGCGTTAACAAGAATACCACGATGCATGCGTGTGGTGCTGCTGATGCAGCCGAAAGAGAAGTTGTTGTTAAATAAAGTTGTTATTTTTGTTTTCTTTGAGCACAAAAAGTATTCTCATAGCTTCATAAAATTAAAGTTAAACCACTGATGTCACATGGACTATTTTAACGATGTCCTCGTTTCTGGGCCTTAAACGTGGTAGTTCAGTTGCTATCTATGCAGGGTCAGAAAGCTCTCAGATTTCATCAAAAATATTTTAATTTGTGTTCCGAAGATGAACAAAGGTCTTACGAGTTTGGAATGACATGAGGGTGAGTAATTAATGACAGAATTTTTGGGTGAACTATCCCTTTAAAATGAATGGAAAAGCTAACAGATAGCTTTCTCCAGGTATTATAAACCTCCTTGATTACAATCAATTTTGCTCCCATTACAATCAACTAAACTGTCTACATTGCATTATAATCAACGTTGCACACTTTTTTCATTTGTTCATGGATGTTCGACGACTCTTGCACTCAGAAACTGAAACTGCATTTGCAGCAACAAGATCGCTTTTAGTTTACCAATAACAGCGAGCAAAACCCATGTTGGGACATGTTAAAAATGTGCAGATCAAAGATGATTTCTGTTTGGTTAGGATGCTAGAAGCAATGAATCAGCCTCACTGATGGTGGAAAAACTTGAAAATCATCAATATTCAGAGGAGCTGAAGGGCAGAGTTTAGTAAGTTGAATCACACACGCTGCAGTTTACACACAGCGTTGAGAGGAAGGAACTGTGTGAGAAAACATATGACTACAGGCCTCCAATCCATTGTTCTCACTCCGTTTCTCTCGCAATCTCTCTCGCTTTGTCTGATTTTTGCAAAATTAAACTGTTTAAAGAAATAAATGACTGAAAATATAATGCCTGTCCTCTCTCTTTCTCTTCATCACTGCCATCGCTCATCTCTAAATCTCTATTTCTCTCCGAGTTTTCCCTTTTTTTTATCTTTATCACTCTTTTCTACGCTCACTTTCTCTCTTTCCTCATATATCTGTTGTGGTGTATTGTAGTTGCTTTATTTGTTATGATGCATGGTGTCGCTGGGCTCACAGATTTGATGAATGCTACATAAAGACTTAGAGCCTGAGGCTGTCCATGAGTAGTTTGCCACGTGCTTGCTCCCAAACGGAAACCATTTCCTCATGCCCCCAGGGGTCACGCAAAATCATGTTACCAACCTAAAATGGCTCCCCCTTGAAGCTTTCACCCACCCCCTGAATACATCCAGTTCACCAGCAAAGCGCTAATAAAAACAGCTCTCCATCATAGAGCAAATTGTTAGCTGTGAAAATATGAGACTGCTTATATAATGTAAGTGGAAGTGTGTTTGAATGGTTTTATACTGAATTTTACAGAAATTATTGAAAAATATGCTTTAAAAAACAATGTTGCAGAGGCTTTTGAAATAGTGATACAAGAAACCCAGGGAGGATACATGTGGTATTTTTAGTCTTTAGCAGTCCATGCTGTGAATTAAACTATGTTTCACCTTCATTCTCAAGAGAACATGTATAACAGCAGTATGGACATATATATTTGCTGCAAGGCAAGTTCATTTTACTAACTTAAGGGAATGGATGAAAATTGAAAATTGCCATTGTTTTCTCACCCTCTTTCCAAACCTGTATGACTTTGTTCTGTGCATCACAAAGATATTTTGAGAAATGTCTCAAAATCTTTTTGTCCTTAAAATAAAAGTAATTGTACATTGAATTCAATGTTGTTTTGGACCCCATTTACTTTAATTGTATGGACAAAAACAGTTCAAAATATAACTTTCTTATAAAATATGAACTTTCCCCTTAATATTATTTATTGACCTTATGATTCAGGTCACAATAGAGGCAACAGTAACAGAACTAAAGAGTTCACAGTTTAGTGAACAGCTCTGTTAAGTGTTAATGTTATCACTTGTAATCACTTTCAATGAGGCTTCTTTCTTTTCATTTAAGTGTGATAAGCATTTGCTTCAGTCTTCTAAGTTTTTATTCACATTACAGTGTAATTTAACAATTTATTTAAAGAAAAGAAAATTAAAAATGTATTATATCACACTTTATTCCACTTCACGTAAGAATAGTATCCATTCAGTTACTGAACACTCTGTAAGGCTTGTCTGGGCAAGTAACAGCAACCAAGGAGGGATAGCAAAAGGTCAATTGCAACAGTTTAAATCAATGAGCATCACTGTGGGAGGCTGACACAAGTCCTGCATTCTAATTTGCATATTATTCATTCTATATATTATGCGTCAATGTGTTCCAAATCATTGTATGAGCTAATATTGCCTGCAACCCCTTTCCTCTATTGAACAGTAAGGTTTTGATAGTTCTGTTTCAACTTGTTTAGTCAAAAATGGGTGCGGAATGCAAGTGCAAGGCTGTAGTTTTTAGTTTTTTAATGCATCATGAATTTTCAGGTAATGAATTTGGCTACATGTCAGCTACACAATTACATGCACGTCCTAATATTACCATATTGCCTTTCTAAATATTCAAAAGTGCTTTGTGTACATTTTTATCACCAGTGAATTTCATACATTTAGAATGTACAGTGTTTAGCATTTAGTATGGTGTTAATGACTGAAATTTTCTATGATTCTAATGCCAGATATAACACCATATATACTAACAAATCCCCTAATTCCCTATGAATTAGCAGGGAAAAAAAAAAAAAAAAACCCTGGTTTTAATTTGAGAAAACTGGAAATGTATCCAGGTGGGAAGCACACATGCTCTGATATTTGAATCATTTCCTGTTCATTTCACTTCATGTTGGTTCTCCTATATAATTTAAGGCAGAAAATCCCATAAAAACAACAATCGTTAAAAAAATAGATTGGTATGCCAATACTGCATATCTTTGCAGCCCAGTGGGGCTACTGCATACTTAGAGGTTATCTCCCTTTCTCTAAAACCAATTTAGAGGCAGCATGATTAAGGATATCCAATCACATGGGCTCTACTCGCCTGGGGTAGAAGAGAGCACAAACTAGGATCGTCCAGAGAAAAAACAATTCAGCACGCAGCGTGTATGCGTTTGTGTTTAATCGACCCCCCACCATGTGTTTTGAAACGAAGTGTGAAGCTGCAGCTCGCCTGTGTTTAAAAGATGCAACATATCTACTAAAGACGCAGACAACACAGGATTATCCTGTATTCTGAGGAGCTGAGTAAGATCAGAGACCTCTTCAAACAACAGAGACTTCTGCCCTCTTGCAAAGGAAGCGGACAGCTGTCAAACCAATATCCACAATCATTTATATGCATATGAGGACAATGCATAGCGAGCTTCCGCATTGATGACATAATTAAACCCAATTTCATAGCGTAATATATAAAACAATATTTGATTTGCATAATTCTGCTCTAATTAAGGTTCACGGCTCAGAAGAACGGCATTTGCATTTTACGAGACATGAGTGGTGGGTAAACCCGATTGGTATTGGCGTCTTCACGGAGAGCCGGGCCGCTTCCTGTAAATGAGATAACACGCTCTCTCTTCCTTCCTGTGCCCTTCTGTTTGCTGGTCTTGCTGGCCTCCTGCCACAGCATGCTGTACAGATAATCAATGAGGAGATCATGGCTGCCAGAGTTTGTCAGCGTGACTCAGCATTCGCCCATTTTAAGATCCGTCTCAGTCAGGTCTTACCTCAGTGTAAAGTTGCCACATATGAACTCAATTCCAGAAGACAAGTGGATGTCGGTGTTAGGAGGTTCACAGCTATGTGCTGAAACTTTCCACATGAAAAGTCAACTATTATTTTTGTTTCTTCCGTCCATCTCTTTATCTGCAAGCCTTCCAAACAAGACAAATGGGACAAGAGAAATGGTTTTGTGCACTCTTACCTATATAAAAAAAAAAAAAAAAAAAAAAAAAAAATTCCCAAAACAACTCCTCAACAGAATGAGGTTTTCAGCAGAGACCACCACACCATGCACGGC
The DNA here is from genome assembly GCA_039654775.1 of Spinibarbus caldwelli. Lineage (NCBI taxonomy): Eukaryota > Metazoa > Chordata > Actinopteri > Cypriniformes > Cyprinidae > Spinibarbus > Spinibarbus caldwelli. The sequence goes on from CM077232.1 coordinate 16,432,228, forward strand.
AGACAACCTTGCGCCCACATAGGGGAATACATTCTGTTTGTTTAAGGAGGCGGAATTGAGTAGAAAAGTAATATATGGGCAAAAAGACAATAGAGAATAGCATGTGGAAAGCTTGTATGCTGTATATTTCTGTTTTAATTTCGGCTGCTTGTCTATATACATTTGTGTATTTTATTGAGTTAAATTTGACTTTAAACTAGGACTGCCAAAGATAATGCATTAACTAATTAGATTAAGTATGTTTAATTCCATTCAATTCATTTAATAAAGTTAACCCCACAATAACCGCACAGTATACATTTTAGAGTCAACACATTTACCTCAACCAACCTTACTGTTTCAATCTTTCCTGTGAAATGTCTAAAGTCTGAACCTTGCAAGAATATCAATAAATGATGGCGAAAGAACAGCTCCTTCAGGACAGATCTATAAAGGAAATCACAGATGGGAATTTTGTCAAAAGTAAAGTTATTCACAGTTTTTTGATCTAATTAAATTATCATTGAAGCTCAACAAACATTACCTAGTGAAATACGCAGTCGATAAGAATGTTATTTCGAAGACCAAGGGAGGACATCAATAAAACATCTTATATGCTATATATTATTTTGCTTTCTTTCCTTAAAAGAGGAACTTAATGCATTAAAACTGAATGCACTGCATTTCTCACTTGCTGAATGTGTTGGAATAGTTTGGCACTGTTATGGATGTGTCTGGTTGGACTGTGGCGGGTGCTGGGGCGGATTACTGGCCAGCGGTGGGAATGGGCTGAGTCCTCCAAGCCACTGCGGCACGACAGATCTGCTGACCTTGCTGTTCTGCCAAGCCCCTTCAACCGGCATCTCGATGAGCCTGTGCCAGGGTCCAAACTCCCAGGGGTTGCTGGGATTTAATCTTTAAAGAAGCCGCAGATGGATAAATAACGAAAGAGAGCAAATCCACAAAAATCTGTATGATACTGATCAGTGCAGCACAGCCGCATCGACTACAAACTCATATTTTGTTAAATTGTTCTTATCCTAGCTGAAAAAAAGCCACTTAAACTAGTCTGGTTTGCTGGTCTGAGGTGGATTAAGCTGGTTTTTTGCTGCTTCAGATTGTCTTTCAGTTGGGTCAAGCTGATGTTTCTTTTTTCTGCGTGACACAAAAAAAGATATTTTGAAGAAAGTTTCAAAGGTTTTTGTCTATATAAGTCAGTGGGGTCCAAAACAACACTGGAGCCCAATGACTTTCATTGTATAAACAAAAAACACAAAGATATTTTTCAAATATCTCCTTTTTTTATTTCACAGAAGAAAGAAAGTCATGAAGGTTTGGAATGACACAGGGTGAGAAAATGACCTTTCTTTTTAATTCAAATTCACTCTTGCAGTTTTTGAGAAACCAAAACCGTTTTACCATCCCTCTCCTTCTGCATACACACACACACACACTCCCTCAGTGCTATGTAAATAGACCGCTGCATGGGGAAAGATGTTGTACAACTCTCACTGACTCATGCACAGCACACTTTCAATCTTCCTCTCCACTCCATGCTTCGGCTGCCATCCCATAATCCTCTTACCGCCCGTGTCACACTGACATACATTCCCCCCATCCCTTTCTCAGCATTGCCAATGCACGCTCACACCTCTGTGGCCATATCCAGTCAATTAATCAATGCTAATGTAATGCGGCCCTCATCGCACCACCATCGGGATGGCGTCACGCCACTGATCGCCTCACGCAGACCGATCTGCTTACGGGAACTCAAGGTCATGGCTTACAGGTAGCAGTGCATTTGAGTGGGTTTACAGCAATTAAAACGGGCAGTGTGAAGGAGAAGGGTGACAGCGAGTTTGGGGGTAGACAGAGAAAACATGGGATTAATTGGCACATTATTGGATCACCTGTCACAGTTGACAGGATGAGCAGGGTAAACATTTGAACTGGCTAATCGATAGTGCAAGCACATGGAGGGCATGAAAAGAGATTTCAGATAGAATAGAATAGAATAGAATAGAATAGAATAGAATAGGTCTGTTTGGAACTGATCAGCCCAGTATATTCTATAAGATATCGAAGACGATCACAATAGGAAGTGTGGCCAAATTTTTTTAAACCTCCAAAATAAACACTGAGTTACAATAGTGAAACGGCTCAAAGCTGTATTCCATCTGTCTATTCTACTGAAGATGATCCCATTCGACAGACACTCTCTATGAGCAAATCCTGACGTGCTCGGATTGCATTTTACGGCAGCTGATGCAGACTGTGGAATCTGAGGCTGTTTTTCATCTGGCACATATCTGACATAATTCTCACTGTATCGAATTCCCATGTCTCATCCATTTGCTGCTATTTTCAGAGCAGATAGATGAAAAGAAGCAAACGAGTGATATCAAATAGAGACACAATTCCAACATGAGTAATCGCTAAAAACGGAAGATGAAAACTTGGAAAAGAGATGTAGGGATGTGAGAGTAAAGTACCCCTCCCCATTGAAAAGAAACATCACAAATTAGATCTCTCTAATATTTCAATGGGTTCTAGACAGCAATAAGATTAAATGAAGTGCAGAAGGAAAGAAAAAGACCACAGTCATTTCAAATGTGTCTCTCAAAATGTTTAAACTTTCTGAAATACAAAAGACTACAATCAAGTCTCATCCATATCTCATCCAAACATTTCTCATCCAATTCTTACAAGACCAAATTTTGTGAGATGGGAATAGACTTTAATTTTATAATTCTGCAGGGATAGTTGAACATTTTGTAATAATTTTCAAAACCTGAATGACTTTCTTTCTTTTGTGGAAAACAAAAGATATTTTCATTGTATGGACAATAAAATATGTTATTTTGTTCCCCACAGAGGAATTAAAGTTTAGAACGACACAACGGTGAATAAATGATTAAAGTTTTTTTTTTTTTTTTTTTTGTGAACTATCCCTTTAGTGTATTTGAACAATTCCTTAATTTGAGTCTATTTTATTTTTCTAAGGCATTTGAAAACAAAAATCTAAAAAAAATGAATTTTTAACAGTCTCAGATGAAGATGAGATGCTTACAATACACCCCCTGAGCTATGAAAGAGCAACTTCTGAGGAATAAAATGTTCCTCTAGGCCACTACAAGAGAAAAATGTGAAGAGATGCAAAGACTCTTTTGTGGTCTTGAAAAGTGTACATATTCCAACAGAGGGACATGTTTCCATCTGTCTCTTTGACTGACAGACAGGCCAGAGTAAACGTGAGCAGGTCCTTTCAGTCCGCTTCTTTCTCTTGTCTGATCTTCGATTCCCATGGTTACAACCTTGGGAGGGAAAGATATTTCAGCACAATGTGTTGGTGTATTTAATTCCTCAAAATGAATTTTCAATAGGGTTCTGCTGAGGGACTTAAATTCACTCGCTTCCTTCACAATTCAGACTATTATTCAGAGGAGGACAGAAGGATTGATTGATGTTTCACGCTATATGAAAGTCATTGATTATTGGGTTTGAGGCTTTTGGAATCGTCTGTCAAAATGTTGACCATTTTTAACATGCTATCATATGGCACTGATGGACTTTAAAAGATCCCGTTTTAAGATTGTTTGTCATTGACATTTATGCTGTCAGGGGGTCGGGACTATAAGTGGTTTAGTCGGAAAGGATGATTGGGTGAGACAAGGTTAGAGGGAGGGGTAATGGGGCAGATGAGGCAATGGCAGACATGACATCATTCTTGTATTTACGACCCCCCTTAGAACTAGGCAACAAAAAATTTCTCTGGTTCCCCATCCACCTCCCTTCATGATGATACACTTTGTGTCACACTTTATCATAGTCACATGGTCCACCTAATGTGAACAGACAGGCAACTTCACTGATACAGATACATTTTGGCCACACTGACCTCAGTCTGCGTGTTTGTGAGTTATATGTAGCACATGGCCGATGGCTAAAGGCTTCATTTTTGACAACAGCGCTGGTGATGTCTTCTCTCAGTCTTCACAGACATTGCAGTACCTGGGGTTAAAGAGGGGTAAGAGGTTTCAACGGTTACAGATATTATGACAGCATTATACCCCATTATGTAACTCACAGAATGTAGCTTGCTTATGCAAGACATCAACACTGGATCTGAGACATCTGTCGCACCTTTAGTTTTCAGTTTTGGATACCACACATCCCGAAAGCATTCCCTGACCTTTCAGAACGACAAATGTGATGAGTTGCTGTCTGTGCCAACGACTGAAAAAGAAGACAAAAGAGGAATCAATGTCTCTTTGGGCCTGCAGCACACAAGTCATGTTTCATCTTTCTCATCTTCCACCTCACATCTTATTTTTCTTTCAATGTAAGTGTGGGGAAGCTAATTTAGTATCTAGCAAAGCAGATTTAACATGCTATATTACAAAAAGTGATTAACAGGTGATAAATTAGGAATTGCTGGGTTTGTTGGCATTTACATACCATCTGATCAATTAAGCTCTTAAAATAGTTAAAACTTTCTCAAAACAGGAAGTGTGATTCTCATTTTATGCAATTTCCAGAGGTTGGGGTGCTACAATTAGCATTAGCCGCAAGATTTACCAAGTTTGTAAGGTTTGTAACACCAAATATTCAAAGCATATTGAAAATATTTAAAAGCTGGTTTTAGACACTCTTTTGCGGAATCTTGTCTGATAGCTTTAGTTTGTCTAACAGCTTCTACTAGCTTGTCGGGCTGGTTTTGGTCATTTTTTCAGAAGGCTGCTCGTCTAAACCAGCTAAAAGTCAGCCTGGCCAGGCTGAGATGTTTCAGCTATAACAATTAAATGGGTCTTTTCAGCAAGGTCAGCAGCAAGTAAACTTAAAAATAATTGAGTTCACCTGTATAAACTGTTTAAAAAAAAAAAAAAAAAAAAAAGTCTTTGCAAAAATCCTTAAATGGGACTACTTTATTTTATCTACCCCTAAAAGGTGCATATTAGTACCTTAGAGTAGTAATATGTGTGCTTAAGGTACTACTATGAAACTTTTAGGGGTATTAAAGGTACAAAGTTGTCCCTTTAAAGGTACTGCCCCAGTAACAAGCAGTTGTACCCCCTTTTTCTGAGAGTGTATCCTGCATTGCTCTTCAGGTTAAATATAAATATATTTCATATTCACCTGCTCCTTAAAGTCACATTCAAATGCAAACTGTGTTTGGTCATTTTATATAAAAGTCAGACGATCTTTTCATGTTGACATGGACCAAAACTTGTCAGTAGTTACATTTGTGGCTATTAAAACTTTGACAGATGTAAACAGAAATTTTGTTACATATTTTTCCTTTTATGCCTATAGATGAGTATGTGTGTGAGCGTGTGTTTATTTGTGTGCAGGAATGAGGGCAGAGAGAGACAGAGACAGAATGATGAGAGAAAAAGTAGGAGATAAAGAATGAGGTACAGACAAAAGAAGAGAGAGAGGAAAGAGAGTCCACCGTGGCTGTATTCTCAGGCTCATTCCATTTGCATCAATGATTTAGCAGCCTTTCCAAAGCCTGCGACAAGCGTGCTCTCATTAATTAAAGTCCCTCGTTCTCCCCCTACGCCTGCACGCACTGGGTACTGCGGACTTACTCTAAATAAAATTTCCACATCGCCATAAAACCTGTCCCTCAGGATTATCCCTCAGCACCCCCCACTCTCCATTCCTGTCTTCTTTCTCTCTTGATCTCACTCTCTTTCTTCCTCAGACTTTATCTTAAACTAGTTGCCTCTTGTGTTTCCTTTTGATCAACCCAGATGAAAATTTTAAGGACTTAATGGAGTTCTCAATTATGCTGCATTTAAATATCAACCTTGTCTTTGATATTTCTCCTAAAAGGCACAAGTTAGAGATACACTGGAAACTGAGAGAAACTGAGAATATCTGATTGATTTTCTCTAAATTCTCTAATGCTCTAAATTTAACAGAACATTACCATAAATACCAGCAAATCAGCTAAAGAAGTTGTAATATCACCAAAAAAGTTACACAATTATGCTATATGTGAACAAAGCCATAAGAGTAATAGTTTTAGAGTCCATGAGTTCAGGATGCTCTGATTCAAGACATCTGCTAAAACGTCAGAAAAATCTGAAGGATTTTAGTTACAAAGCTGACAGAACTGTTTAGATGTACATCTGTGATGAGGAAAATTTTAAAAATGTGACAAAAAAAAAAAAATGCTATCTTACTATATTTTTGGTGAATATCACAGTTTAGTTATGATATGTGAATGGTAACGATAAAATATTGATTCAATATGATAAAAGATGGAAAGCCACTGCATGTGTAAATAGCAAATGTGGTACATATTCCGGAAAAGCTAATCTAGCAATTTAATGTGTGAAAGATCTCTGGTTAAACTCTACAAGAGAAATGTGGCAGATTACTAGTCTCCATTTTGTCCTCTGTTTAAACTTAGTGCTATCTTGGAGAAACAATTGAGATATTAAAGAGATTTAATTTGTGCTTTTCTTTTCTTGTGATAATTTTCACCTCTTCCCTCAGTTTTCTTTCCTTCTCTCTAATCTGCATCATTCTTCAACAGCCGCTGCAGTCATGTTACCCATGATAACATTTACATCATTCAGACAAGCAACTGGTCACTGTACCCACTCTCCATTAAGCACGTATATATGTGTGTGTTGACGTGTGTTTGCAGTGAGAAGGCTCTGAAATTGATGGTTAGGACATCTAGAGCGGCTGACATATGGGTCCAAGGAGACAGAGGTAAGTTTCTAACCCCTAACCTCAGTGCTCCCCAAGTCACCAACTCAGCACTTTACACAAGAACACACACACACACACATTACATACAAATAGCAGTTTTGCAGGTGCATGACCTCAGCATGTATATGCCTATATCTCTCCCATATGTATATGTGCAAATCTGTCTGTGCATCTTTGCGATTGTGTGTAAAAAGAGAGAGAGAGCATTTCAAAATGCACCTGGGGAGCAAACTGCAATGGCAGGGAATTTTGTTCAAGTCCCCATGGGGCAGCAGTCACAAATGAGTCAGCAGCTAGTCGGATTTACAGCACATTGATTAAATTAACATTCATTCCAGCAGCAGAATATCAACTCATTCGACCAGCCTTGTCCTCCCACCCTCAAACACACACACACATTCTCCATCTCAACTCCAGCCGCGAGTCACCCAGCCAGGTTCACCCGCCCGGTTTCTCCCCCTCTTTTGGCCCACAGCTGCCATCCCCCATCCATGACCTAGGAATTATTTATTTCCTCATGACAGGGAGCAAAAATTGACTCTGCAGCACAGAAATAAAAAACGGACCTTAAGGAGACAGATGCAAGAAATGTATCTCTTTTGTAGGTCAGTGCCCAAGACCAGGCCCCGGCTGAAATCAAATATTGACTGGCCGCAGTGGAAGATAAGCCCAACTCTGAGAGAAGGCCCGAGGGTGAAACCCAGCTTGCTGACCTGCTTCTCTGTGATATGCACTGGGCCAATTACACATTTTCTGCCCAATTAATTTGCCAGAAGAAATTGTAACAATTAGCAGGGAAAAATAACAACACACTTTTCTTTGTTATTCCACTGTGTAACAACTCGTTTCTCACTCTTTCATTTCCTCCTGTGGAAAAAAAATGTAAACATGAGCTACCCTGATGGCTTTTTCTAAAGCAGTATTTATTTATGAATATTTAATCAATTAGTGAAAGCCCTTTGCAGAGATTGCCTGTAGCGTATCACGATGAAGTCCTTATTTGAATAGAGCTCAATAGTCCTTCAAAGGAAAAGAAGAACAAAAGAAAAGAGATGGCCTTGCCGTTCAGATTAGTGGCTGAAATGAAAAACACAATAATCAAAAAGCCCCAGAAAGCTGATGAGTTTAATTTCTCCACTAGAGGGAGCAAAAGGAATTGCGGTAATATTGTTTCCAAACAGGTTTCCCAAATACTGCCCCATCTGCCATTGTTCAAACAAACAGGAAATCCCGCCTCAAACTCATGCTACTGGATGAACCACAATAGTGACATGTTAGACAGCTTTTTTGGAATGACAGGAAGAGAACACAGGTATTCTTTCTTCATCCTGGTCCATAAAAGTCAAATATATAGAAACATGAAAATAAAACATAATTAAAATGCTTTTACCTGTAGTAATTGTATTTACATTCAAATTTGAATTGCGTTTCCGCATCCTGTTTGCTAAATCAATTCAAACTGTTGAACTGAATTGGGGTTTAAAACACATGCTCATTTCAGTTTCATTCTAAATGGCATACAACCCTGCTAAGTGTGTTTGGCTGGCATGGTTTGGAAAGGAGGGGGGTCAGGGGGTTGTTTCTTCCCTTCTCAGGGAACAAACTGACACTAAAGCTCACCCATTTTGGGGAGCTTTTGAGCAGGCGGAAGGATTTGAGCAATGTTACCAATCAGACCTAACCCAACCTCCACTAATCCAGGGTGGATTTAGAGGCCGTTGCATTTCAGGGGGGCTTCAGACCTCACAAACACACGCTGCCCTGATCAGGGCTTTGTAGATAACACACCTTACAAGGGCAGGCTGAATTTAAAATTCAAAACAGAGCTATTTAATTCCTTTATCTGCAAATTTACTTTAACAGTCTGTTTTTCATGCTTGTCATCAAAATTCTCGCCTGCTCCTCCCAACTCAATTCAGACCCCAGAACTGTGATTAAATAACATCTGAGCCACGCTTTCATTCACAGTGGGTACATCTCTCAGCATGTCATTGGTGTCCAGCTTTTTAAATGGATTACACTGTCAAAACCATTTATTCAGATTCATGATATCGGTGCTGGAATTGCACTTCTGTAACAGAAGTGCAAGCGTGCTTTTGCAGTTTTTGTTCCTTACTGCTACAAACTGACATTTACAGCCCATCCCGTCACAACATAAAAGACTTAAGTCAGAATCTTGAGGCAGAGGCGAGTCAGGAAGGGAGACGCCATGGTGCCGCTGACATTGGCTATTGATTTTGACGTCAACTGCAGATGAAACTCCTGGCATGAATCTTCACGCATGGCTAAGGTGATGCTCAATGATCCCTAATGTTCACATAACGGTCAGGCAAAATGGATTTCGGATAAATGTTATGAGACCTGCCATCAATAAAGAGCCTCGTTTATGAATTTTGTTTTGTCTATTTGTCTGACTTGTGAACTGATTGATGGCCTGGCTCTTTTCTTTTTTGTCTCCTACCTCTATCCTCACTGACCCGGGGAAATGTGGCTCAGCTGCCGAGGTGCAGGCGTAAGTCGGGTGGACAGTTGTGGACCCAGCTGCCAAAGGGACATATGTCGAGCAGATTCCGTAGGGCACTGTGATGGCACGCAGGGACTTGGCTCTCGAAATGACCGATAGGGCATCAAAAATGGCACAATACAAATGCAGAGACACACCAGCATGCCAATCATACTCATTTGCTCCCGACTAAAGGAAACAGAATAACATTGACCAAAGGGACATGGCAAAACAAGCTATTTCATGAAACCCAACCTATTAAAGGAATAGTTCACCAAAAAAGAACATTCTGTGATCATTTACCCACCCTCATGTAGTTCCATTGTATAAATTTGTCTTTTTTTCTATGGAATACAAAATTATTATTATTATTTTGTTTTGGGCCCCACTGTATGGACAATAACAACCTTGCATTTTAACAGAAGTAAGTAAGTCATGCAGGTTTGAAACAACACAAAGGGTAAGGAAATGATAACAATTCTCATTTTTGGGTGAACTATCACTTTAATGCCCCATCTGTCATCACTGGTAAATACCAGTCCCTGTATTAAATCTGCCAGCCTAATCGGGGTGCTACACATCCAGACAGGGTAATGGTCAAGGTCCAGTGCAGATCTATTGGACTTTGTGCGCACTCAGGCGAGCCCTTAACAAAATCTATTGCACCAGGGATTTTTGGGAAATTTCTCAGCAGTGTAGGAGCCTCGTTCATCATGCTGCAGGTGATAAGCATGGTAGGCGTCACCAGGCCAGCAGTTAGATGGGTTTAGGGAGACAGAGCCTTAATATCCATCGATTCCCTTAGCTCCTAGTATTCATTATTTCAGCAGTGGGGTGTCTTCACCTTTCACGCAACCTAGACTCTTTTTTTTCTTGAGAAGGAGACCTTGGCTTGAATACAGGATCATATGCTAATATGATCGTTTAATATGCGGGTATCATAACGATGCTGTGAATATCAATCAGAGCTTCAGATGGGCAAAAAGTGGCAACAGTGCCATATTCTGTGTAAGAACTGCTTCAAAAAGCATCATTCATATTCAGTTGTCAGGTAAATTGACAGGTTTAGCACACCTCCCTCGGTCAATGTCTCTTAGTGTGCTCTTGAAACCACACAATAGCTCAGGTTTGTCTTGTCTGATCCATTCTTGAATCAAGTCCTTCTCTACTGCCTCATCAGTTCCATCCTGTCCTAATGTCTGTGCTGCATCCTGGACCAGATGTGCCTTAATGTGGTTATTGCCATAACAACGCCTAGAGCGTAGCAGCTCTGCTCAATGTCAACAGTCGATATACTCCTCTCCGTATCCTCGTTATTGCCTCTGAGAGGCCCGTCTTCCTGACCCTGCCTGTAACACAATTAAAAAACCCACATTAGGCTCAACGAAGAAGAGTCTGATTCGATTAGAAGGGAGCTGATGAAGGCCAAACATGCTCCTCCTTTTGTCACCTTTATAAGGTTTGGGGTCAGAATGGATTTGGATCCGAAAAAAAAGGCATGCATAATGCTTTTGAGAAGAAAACTGTTTTATTTTGGATGGACTTTGACCCTTGTGGTTGAGAATGAATGGATGACAAGAGGCATAAGGAAGAGGGTTGGGAAAATTTAGTACTGACTTCCTTTCAATTCTTAAGTGTGAATTTAAGCTGAACTTGCTACATCAGTAGAATTGGAATTTGCACTGGAATGACAAGAAGAGGAATTTGCAGAAATGTAATTGAAAGAAATTCAACACAGGTAATGCATTCTGGGATGAGGTGTTCTATCTATAAGGCTATATAAATCCTTTTTTTAGACAATTTTTTAAAACCTTCAAACAAGGCAATCTCAATTTAAATTCATTTCAAACTGAGGCATTAAATTGGACTTTAAAAGGTATTTTCAATTCAGTTCACAATGCATAACCACAAGGACAAAGTGAGAAGTTGCAGAATAGCCAGCCGCTGGTCAAAGGTCAAGGGCAGAGGGATTATGTGGCACCTCTTGGGAAGTTGTAAAGGAGGGATTTATTGGCAGGGGCACTCTCAGACTAATCCACATGGCTGAAAATTTTCCTTTGATCAATATATTTCTGCAGAGCATCAGAACAATGGAGCTTGTGAGAGTATGTCTTCGTTCACCCCCTCTCGACCGCCATTTCCCCCTAGTTTACCTGTGAAGGGGGAATAAAATAAGATTCTGGATATTGGTAAATGGAAAAAGAAAATCCATTTATTTGCAGTAGCCTGAAGGCTAGTAGCACAACTACACCGTCTCTCTCTGGCTGGACAGAAAAAAGCCTCACATCCCCCCAGCGTGATCACGCTACCAACTGTGGAACTCGGCTCCATCTACCAGGCTCACGAGAGCGCACACACCTTAACCCTTCGCTTTCCATCTCTCTCATCCCTGAAAGCAGCTTTCTGAATCCATCTCTCCGCACCATGACTAAATCCAGGGGCCAGGGATCAGGTTTTTCACCCACCGAGAAGGAATTCACCTGTCAAGGTGCCTTTATACCAGCTCATTCTAAGCCCCAGGGCACCAGCACATTTACGGCACTGTCACAGTTTCATCTTTTATTATAGTAGCATGACCCAGTGGTACGCCTGTCTGTACCCCTCACCTCCTGGGAGACGCAGGCCACTCTGATCCCTATACGGGGCACGTGGAGGATCGGGAGCGGTGATGATTCGTGCCTCTCTATTATCTGTCCCTGCCAAAGAGGTGCAGGAGCTTTTCTCAACCTCTGTCCACCCGAGGGGAATGACTGTCTTGTCGGAGAGTTGACTTCCATTTCCCTTTCTTTATCGCACCAGTGCTCAGCTGATTGAGATGATCTCTCTTGCTCGCTCGCTCTCTATTTCTCCCTTAAATCCCCCTCCAGAGGGAGCCACCACAAAGTTAGGGCTTAACAGCTCCCCCAACTCGCATCCCCTCCCCTCCCCTCCCTTCTCCTCCGTCTCTCTCCTGGGGACAGGAGCTCGGAGGTACGAAGTATAATTCTGGCATCCTGACCAAATAAGATAAGGGCGTCAGCACACATGCTCATCAACAGCTAGGCCCCATCAAATATTCATAGGCCTTGACGGACCCTACAGTAAAATGGCCAATTTGCCAGACTACGAATGGCACACTGAAACTGGCGGATATGCTCCAGCCTACTGGATGTCCACGAGGGATCTGGAGGAAAGGGCAGCTGACCTCAGGACAAAATTTGCAGTTTTGGGGGGTTTTGTGTGATGTTGCTGGCTTGGACATGTTTAGAGGACAGAGGATGAGATGTGGAGATGATTTGGCGATAGTGGGAGGGGAAAAAAGAGAGCGAGATAGTGAAAGCAAAGGGGAATAAATGCTGGCGAGAGTGCTGTGGCAGCCGATACAGAAGGATTAGAGGAAGGAATGGTCAGCGGCAGCAGGCTTAAGCAATGGGCTGATATTTCTAGGCAGGACTTATAGCCTCCAGTCTGTCACTAGTACATAAACACCAATTCACATACTAGCCATTCGAAAAACATGTTTAAGTAATAGTAAGATTAGTGCATCCCAAATCATATGTTGGAAATATACTGTACAAGATATACTAGGTATATTTTTCTAGCAGGCTTTTGCGCTGTTGATAATTGAATTAAGAATGGTTTAATTAAATTTCTGAGTTTGAACTGAACTACTAGAACTAATTCAAATTGGAAGGAAAACTAAAAGGAATGCAAAGAAATAGATCTCAGTAAGATCTCAGTAAGTTGAAAATGGAACATTTGTCAAGGCAAAATCTGTTAACTTGTCAGTCTTTGAAAGTTTTTAAAAGGCTTTAACAGTCTTGAAGTTTCAGGTCTAAGGTTTGAAGATGGCCTTACAGAGAGAATTATACTGTAGATAAGAGTGGAAGAACACATAATTTCCCAGAATACATCTCCCAGAAAATACCCAATTCAAATGTGTGGCCAATTCAAAAATGGAACTTATTTCTAGTGGATTGTAGATGTGCATCCATATTGCCCACAACCCCTTGTGCTTTGGTAGAGAAGGTTTTGTGATAATATAGCAAGAAATGCAATTATGAAGTTTGGGTTTGAAAAGTATGTACCTTAAAGTAAAAGAACTTCATGGTAATTAATTTAGGTATGCTTGCATGCAACTAAAAACAGTATGGGACAAGAGGGGCCTGTGGTGTCAGGATACATCACATGGTTATGTGTCTGAATACTGGCATTCTGTCTTACTACATACACAGAAATATGTACTTTCACATTACCAATAAAGTACATACTTTTAGTGTGTAGCAGAAATATATATGTTACTTGGTATGCATCCCAAAACTTCTTCGTTGGTAAAAGCACACAGCAAACACTTTCCCTCTTTATTCTATCTACCTTTATTCTTCTTTACAGGTCTATATCTAATTCAAAAGATGATGCAAAACATTAATCATCCATCATGACTCTTTTATCACTTCAGTACATGGGTGTCAAATTCAGTGCTAAAATAATCTGTGAGGTATAGGAGGCCATTTGTGACACACTAAGGATGATTGAGACATAAACAGTCCTTGCTCTTAAACCACAAGGATCTATAGGCAGAGCTAGAGAATTATCTGCATAGAAGCACAGCAGGCCCAGTGGTATAACTCAGCCTGGTGCTCTGGAGTCACTGCAGTAGAGCCTTCAGCAGTTTCAATCCCCAAACACAGGTGCACATCACGGCCAAAAGAGTCTCAATGGTGCTGGCTAAAATCGATAAATTGTCGCTGTTTTTTTTACTTTATTGATGCAATATATATTCCAAGAGCTACATTGTAGTCTTTAAGATTCTTTGCCTTGCTTGGAGAGAAAGGAGGATAGAAAGAGAGAGAGGCTTGTGTTAATACATTACAAGACTGAAGTAATTCACCAGAGTGTTCATAAAATAAGTGCTCGTAAACCACACCTCTGTCAGGCTGGAGCAACTCCTTACAGAGGCGCCAAGAACTAAAGGCAATGTAGCCAGGGCAACGGGTGCAACAGTCTCAAACACACACACACACACACACACACACACACACACACACGCATTATACTGTTTCACTAACCACACAAATGCAATGTCATCTCGTTCACACACAGGGTCTAAAATTACGTTTGTGCAATGGCTGATAAAATAAGAAAATGTAAGGAATACAATTATTTCTGTAAAAATACAATAAAAAAAAATGTATATACACACATTACTGTTTTATACATTTACTGTTTGGGGTCAGTATAATGTTTTTATTTCTAAATAATGATTTCTGAAGGAGCATGTAATAGAGATGCACCGAGCGACCAGTCAGGGACCGGAATCAGTCGTTGATACTGAATTGAATCATAACAACTCTACAGTGTCTTATTGTTCTAACTGAATTAAATGATACAATGTAAGAATTTGACGTGAAAGATGACATACATTTAATAAGGTTAGGAAAAAATTGCCCATTTATAAACACAGTGGAAAATGACATCTATTTTGTTATGTTCAGTATCTCTACCTCTTTCCAGTCACAGAGCACTTTATTTTGAGAGTTGTTTAAGTGAGAGAACATCCCGTAACTTAGAGCAGTTTGGGGGAAATTGTAATGTTTAATAATTTCGTCTATTAGGAAAATAAAATTTAGCATTAAAAAAGTAGATTTTTGTTTATGCTATCAATTGTAGTTCTCAAAAAAAAAAATCGGAATTGACAAAAAACGGTATCGGCAGGTCATATTTCCAAAAAAAATCGGAAATCGGCCAAGAAAATTGTAACCAGTGCATCTCTAGCATGTAACATTGAAAAACTGGAGTTAATACTGACAAACATTCAGCTTCATAGAAATAAATTACAGGTGCATCTCAATAAATTAGAATGTCGTGGAAAAGTTCATTTATTTCAGTAATTCAACTCAAATTGTGAAACTCGTGTATTAAATAAATTCAATGCACACAGACTGAAGTAGTTTAAGTCTTTGGTTTTTTTAATTGTGATGATTTTGACT